>JAUCNO010001758.1:3216778-3269532 GCA_032353835.1 Enteromius viviparus | reverse complement strand
TACTATAGTAAAAATTGAGACAGTTAGGTTGTGTATTTATCACTATAAACAGCAGCTAGTAAGAAAAACAGGCTATGAAGCTACAAACTCACAGCTCACAGCAAACTCTCAGCAGGCAGGAGCAGTCGACCAGGACTCGTTTAACATACAATAACAACAAACCATGGTTCACTGCAAAACTCAGCCAGCTCCGTTAAGCCAAAGAGGATGCTCGCAAGAATGGGGACAGAGGCCCAGGCCCAGACGGTGTTACTCCAGCCTGTCTGAAAACCTGTGCTGACCAGCTGGCCCCCATCTTCATTCAGATCTTCAACAGATCATTGGAGCTGTGTGAAGTTTCATCTTGCTTTAAATGCTCCACCATCATTCCTGTCCCAAAGAAACCCAAAATTAGTGGACTTAAAGGTACCTTAAGTAAGAAATTTATTGTAATAATCATAAAATGTCTCTGTTATGTTCAACAGGCATTAAGTAGTAGTACAGCCTGGATATTCTCATTTAAAAAACGCAGTTGGAGCCCTCAACTTATGTTTATGTTGTCATGTTTTGTTTTGGTCTAAAGTGCCACCCTCCATCTATCTCGCAAACACGAGAAAGTCAGTAATGTTTCGGCATCCAGGTTGCCTTCTTGGCCGAAAATACACTGCATTTCATTTAATTCATTGTCATGTGCGTTCGTTCCTGTTGGGGTCGTCCATCATGGCAACCTGAGTGTGCTTCAAGTCTGAGAAGGAGGGGCTGGGTGAAAACCCCCTCTTCAGTATTTTGAATTTGGACTGAAATACCTAGTTCAACCACAAGATGTCAATTCTACATAAGGTTCCTTTAATGAGTACAGACCTGTATCTCTAACATCTGTGGTCATTAAATCATTTGAAAGACTGGTGTTGGATTATCTGAAGGACTTCACTGGACCCTTACTGGATCCCCTGCAGTTTGCTTATAGAGCAAACAGGTTTGTGGATGATGCAGTCAATATGGGTCTGCACTGCATCCTGCAACATCTGGACAGACCAGGGACTTATGTGAGGATCCTGTTTGTGGACTTCAGCTCTGCCTTTACCATCATACTATCACTCCTCCAGCCGAAACTGACCCAGCTCTCTGTCCCTAGCTCTGTCTGCCAGTGGATTGCCAGCTTTCTGGCAGACAGGCAACAGCTAGTGAGAATGGGTAAAATCACATCCAGCACCCATATGACCAGCACTGGCACCCCTCAGGGCTGTGTTCTCTCCCCACTGCTGTTCTCCCTGTACACCAATGATTGCACCTCTAAAGACAAGCTCCTGAAGTTTGTCACTGTCATTCTGTTGCACTGTAGAGCTCTGTCATAAAAACAAATTCCTCGTATGTGTAAGCATACCTGGCAATAAAGCTAATTCTGATTCTGATTCTAAGCCATTCAGGACTTTATAGATACAATCTATACAATGTTTGAAAGGGAGTCAGTGCAGTTTTGACAGAACCGGTCTAACATGCTCATACTTCCTGGTTCTAGTAAGGACTCTAGCTGCTGCATTTTTAACCATCTGTAGTCTATTTATCAACCACCACTATTTAACAACCACCCAATAATGCATTCAAATAATCTAAATTTGAGGTCATAAATGCTTGAATTAACATTTCTGCATTTGACATTAGAGCATAGGTCAAAATTTAGATATGTGCTTGAGATGGAAAAACACAGTTTTACAGATGGTAAAAAAATGGCTTTCAAATGAAACATTGCTATCAAAAAGCACACCTAGGTTCCTAAATGATGAAGAAGAATTGACAGAGCAGCCATCAAGTGTTCAACAGTGTTCTAGATTATTACATGTGGGGTTTTTAGGTCCAATAATTTAACAGTAAGAAGTTACCTGTCATCCAATGTTTTACATCAGCTATGCATTCCATTTTTTGGTGTGTATCACCTGGCTAAGAAGAAATATATAGCTGAGTATCATCAGTATAACAGTGAAAGCTAACACCATGTCTCCTGATAATATCTCCAGAGTACTGAGCCTTAAGGGTACTCCACATTGCCCTTGTGATCGATATGATATGTCCTCATTCACTGTTACAAACTGACAGTGGTCAGAAAAATATGATTTGAACCATGCTAAGGCGCTTCCACTAATGCTAATAGAGTTTTCTAGTCTATTCAAGAGAATGTTGTGGTCAATAGTGTCGAATGCAGCGCTGCGATCCTATAGCACTAATGATAAGATACAACCATGATCAGATGATAGAAGCAGGTCATTTGTAACTCTAATTAGAGCAATCTCAGTACTATGATGTGGTCAGATACCATTTTTTTCTAAGAAGGAATATAATTGTGAGGATACTAAATTTTCTAGTATCTTTGACAGAAAAGGGAGATTTGACATAGGTCTGTAATTAGCTAGATCTATGGGGTCAAGTTGTGTGTTTTTTTTTTTTAACTATAGCCATAGATCCATAATAACAGCCATTTTGTAGGCTTTGGGGACATATCCCAGTGACAATGATGAATTAATGATACACAAAAGAGGATCTATGACTTCTGGAAGCATCACTTTTAATAGTTTAGATGGAATAGGGTTTAACAAACATGCTGTTGGTTTAGATGATTTAACAAGTTTATACAATTCTTCCTCTCCTATGGTAAAGAATGAGTATAATTTTTTTCTCATCTGTGTGTGAACTTGCAAGTTTGATGTCAGACAATGTAATATGCTCTGGTTCCCTCCCTTCTCAATGGCTGGGTCTAAGTTGTGCCTGCAAAACCTAGATTTGCTCTGTTTGACAGAAACATGGCTAAAATCAGATGAATACATTACTTTAAATGAGTCTACACCCCAAGATTACAGTTTTAAAAATGAGCCATGTCTGAAAGGCAAAGGAGGTGGTGTTGCTACAATTATTTAGCAATGTTCTCAGTATTTCTCAGAAGGCAGGCTTTAAGTATAACTCAATTGAAGTTATGGGGCTGCATGCAACATTATCCAGAGAAACATGTAAGAGTTATATATCCCCTGTAATGTTTATACTGGCTACTGTACACAGGCCACCAGGGCACCACAGAGACTTTATTAAAGAGTTTGCTGAGTTAGTACTGGCTGCAGATAAAGTCTTAATTGTTGGCGATTTTAATATCCATGTTGATAAAGAAAACATCAAAGATCTTTTCACACTGCATGATAGATCAGCGACAGGGTGTTTCACACGGCATGACTTGTTGAGGTCTGCAAACTGCCAACCAAACACACGAAGAAAAGTGACATGGAAACAAAGTGAGGTCACGTGTGCAAGACTGGACAAAACATCCCACTGCCATGGATGTTGCTCTCTCATTGTCTGTAGGTATTCAGCAATGTTATTTTCAGTCAGAACACATTTCACGGACCACCCCTCTTGACACATTTTCATAACGTTTGAGCATGAGCTTCTGATTTGATGAACTCTTTCAGACTTGGGAAACTTAACTTCACGTTGCGACAAAGAACATTTGTCTAAGATAAGGGTGACGCCAGCTTTTTCCATATTTTAGAGCACTGAGAGAAGGTGTGTAGCATGCTCCTCTTGAAAAGAGTACGAGTACATATGTCCATGTGACAGACCTCTCCATTCAAGTCCTCCATGACTTTTGTTACCATGTGCCAAACGGTGTGATGGATGTTGTGAGTTTGGCAGACTCCTCAACTTGAGAGATTTGCCAAAAACCCATGTTCACATCGAGCTTACTAAAAACGTTAGCACCAGCTAACAGTCCGAGGGTCTGTTCAACAGAGGGGATAATTTATTTCTTCCTTCGTACTTATTCATTGAGCTTTGTTAAGAGCTTTGTTTTTAGAAAAAATGGGACCTCTCCTGGACTCAATTTTGTAGTGTATGGTTTCTGTATCAGTCCAAGCTCACTGCACAACTTAGCAGTGCCGAATGTAGACTCTTAACAACATACACTTCCTCTGATGTATGCTTGTCACCTTTCTGAAGGAGCATGTTCGGAACTCCAGTCACATTGATTGGTGTGCAACCTGGTATAAGTAAGGTCTTATTCACTCTCTGGCGTGACAGTTTCTTTCCATCTTTGAAAATCTAATGGGATGCATGGTCTGGCATAACAGACCTGACATCAGGCATGACACAGTACTGTATTCGCAGAGCAGTGTCCTTTTGGGTGAGATGGGCTTTTGCCACACTTATGACATCTTGACTGTGACCGTTTAATTTTTTCTTTTGCTTCATGGCCACTTTTGACTCTCTGCTTGCTTTGGAATGGTTGGTTTCTCCTCATACACTCTATCTACAGAGCCAGGTGTTTTAACAGCACATTGACCACACAGGTTATTCTTCTGCTGCTTCACTGCCTAACATGCCTTATTACTTTTAAAATATCATCCACTTTATCGCCCATGAAGTACATGAGAGTGTTTATTTCATTGTCTTCGGAGAAAGTGTGAAGATTACTAGCCTGACGGAAGTGTTAAAACTTTCTAATCCATTTGTAGAAATGGCTCAGGTGGCTCGTTGCTAAAGGGATCATATGGGCCTGTGTGGGAGGCTTCCTTCCCCTCAGCAGCTGCATCACCTGTAGCTTGTTGTCTTCCTGCCACTTGTTCCATGACTTTGCGACCTCATTTATTACATAAAACTTTACCTGCCCTCAAAAAAAAAAAAAAAAAACTTCTGCAAGGTTCTTAGTGTAACCTACTATGATACCATGTTGTACTACTTTGTTGTGTGAGTAAACAGCACAAAAACTCCTTTGGACTTCTTAACATAATAAATCTTTATTGTTCTAATCCCACAGTGCCCCCACTGGACAGGAATGGTATTAGGGATTCAAACTGTTAAAAATTAACATGTAGCCTTACTACATAGATTATCTCACACTTTGGATAGCAAAATCCACTAAAGAAGGTAGAGCTTTTTCACATTTTGCCCCCAAACTGTGGTATAGCCTTCCTAATAACATTCGGGATTCAGACACACTCTCTCTGTTTAAGTCTAGATCAAAGACACATCTCTTTAACCAAGCATTTACATAATACATTTTATAACATAAAGATATAATCTGATTAAACACATATTATTATTCTTTAGCTTGTGTTGAACAAATGGAACAGCAGCTACGCTAATTATATCTCTATTTGTCTCTCTGTTTCTGCCATGGGATTAACATCCTGTGTTAACAAGGAATTTTACTAGCTTCAGGCTGGATCCAACCCTTAAATGATCTTAGATGACCAAACACCTGAGAAGAGAAAATCTCAACCCCCTCAGAGGATGTAAACCCTCAGACAATGCAGAATTACCACATTTTTCCACAATCTAAATATATTTTGTTTCTACAATTTATAGAAAATATTGTAGAAACTTAATTTCCTGTAAAGCTGATTCACAATGATTTCTATCATTAAAAGTGCTGTATAAATAAACTTTAATTTAATTGAATTAATATGCACCAAAACAAAACAAACTTTCATCCTTTTATAGCATCACAATTCAGAAAAGCTTGTTAATTGCTTGTTTTTCCTCAGTTGTTTTTCATAAAATTTAATCTGTACAAAAGATTGTGGGTGACTGAAGACTGCAAAGGATACATCCTATGCATTTGCTTATGCAGAAGAGTGCTTGTGTGCTCGGCAGAGATATGTACTTTCACCTCAGCCCAGGATGCTTTTATTATGCGAGAGTAATGTAATCTCTGGATAATTAATGGATGGAGTCTTGGAAGTTAATTTGGAGGGGGGAACACTGGAACACCATTGCTTTCTCTTTTTCGTCAACAAAAGTTAAAAAGCAGAGTCCAAGTTGAGCTGCTGAAAATCTGGCCTCACATAGAGCGCTGTTTCGTTTATGGACAAATCTTTGCTTTGGAACAAATTTAGCAAGTCGATGATTCAATGACCCCTTAAAAAAGAGAGGCAATTGCTTCATTACTAAACAAATCAACCGTTTAACTGAATTGTTTTAATTTATGAATCAGTGACAAAGACGTTGACTTACTGCCACCTACTGGCAGGTTCAGTTATATTCTGTAAATATAATCAAACTGTGCCGTTCTATTGAGTTATTCACATTTAACCTTGTATAAAGTTGCAGTTTGGTGACACCTTCTGACGAAGATTGGTACTGCACTCAATGTTAGAGTCCTTGTTTTGATGACATCATAAGCGTGAGTCTAGCAGTAACACCGAAAAGCACGCTGTCATGGCTGTTAATTCTCCCTGATTTAAGTTGATCTGAAGGCACATTCGGTATGTAGACGTTGTATAATTATTATTTTACTTATGTTTATGTAGACATACGCTATATCCATGTATTTTTACATGTTGGATATGTAACTTTATTCTTTATTTATTCGATTGCATTACCTATATAGTTGAGAGAAGTTTAAAGGCTAGTATTAAGTATATTGTTATTTTGTATACTTACCATTATGTAATTTGTATGTTTTGCAGTTTTAAGTCATTCCATTAGCAACAATAAAGGCTAAACCTTACTTCCTCAGTCTGTTGTCTTTTGGGAAACGTTATCTGACAAGCTCCATGTTAGAAAGGTCCTAGATAAGCTCCGTGAACACAAGTTTTATCTGACAGCTGAGAAGTGTACATATCACCAGACACAGACCCAGTTCCTTGGGTATAACATAGCTCCCACAGGCATTGGCATGGATGACTCTAAGATCGAGGCTATCACTAATTGGCCAACTCCCACTACTGTTAAGGAGCATCAGAGATTTCTAGGCTTTTCCAATTTTTATCGAAGGTTCATTGATAATTTTAGCATGCTAGCCAGCCCACTTACCAGGCTCCTAAAAGGCAAACCCAAGAATTTACCCTGGAACCCCGAAGCCACACAAGCTTTCCAAAAACTTAAGAAGGCCTTCACTACGGCACCCATCCTATCCCTACCAGATCCCCAGAAGCTATTCATCGTGGAGGTTGTTGCCTCCACAACAGGAGTCGGAGCCGTCCTTTCTCAGCAGCAGGGGAATCCACCTTAACTCAAGCCGTGTGCTTACTTCTCCAGGAAGTTCAACCCGGCGGAGAAGAATTACGACATAGGGAACTGTGAACTTCTCGCCATCAAACTAGCCCTGGAGGAGTGGAGACATTGGCTGGAGGGGTCTTTTCATCCATTCCAGGTACTTACAGACCACAAGAATCTGCAATACCTTCGTGTTTACGGTTACGGTTAAACCCCCGTCAAGCCAGATGGGCTCTATTCTTCACTCGTTTCCAGTTCTCTATTTCATACAGACCCGGTTCCAAGAATGTACGTGCGGATGCACTCTCTTGTATCCATGCACCGGATCAAGAACCAGACCTCATAGAGCCCTTCATACCTCAAGAAATGTTCGTCAGTCCCATTCAATGGGTGACCCCTCCAGCCGCAGCCGACCCAGCACCAGTTCCTCTGCCGGGTTGCCCTCCTAACCATTGATTTGTACCTGCAGCAGAACGTCTTCAACTCATTCACACCACTCACACATCACTGGGCACTGGACATCCATGGGCCAACAGAACCCTCTCGCTTCTGCAAGAACAATTCTGGTGGCCTTACATTGATACCGAAGTGCGAAGGTACGTGAGAGGGTGTCGGGAGTGTGCCATGTCAAGAACACCAAGACATCTGCCTGCAGGAAAACTTCTACCCCTCCCGATACCTAACTGCCCCTGGTCACACCTAGGAGTAGATTTCATCTCTGACTTACCAGCCTCAGAAGGTAACACCTGCATTCTAGTTATTGTGGATCGATTCTTTAAATTCTGTCATCTTCTGCCCCTGAAAGGTTTACCTACAGCCTGGGAGACTGCACAACAACTATTTCACCAGGTGTTCAGAGTTTACGATCTGCCAGAAGACATCGTATCAGATAGAGGACCTCAATTTATTTCACGAGTATGGCATTCCTTCTTTAGACTCCTAGGTGTGACCGTTAGTCTGTCCTCAGGCTACCATCCTTAAGCCAACAGACAGACTGAGAGGAAGATCCAGGAGGTGGGGCGGTTCCTCCGTACCTTCTGCCATGACCACCAGGACTCCTGGAACCAGTAACCGGGCTGGGCCGAGTATGCACATAACTCACTCCGACAAGCCTCCACCGGACTCACTCCCTTCCAGTGCATGCTCTGTTTCCACCCCCCTCTCTTTTCATGGTCAGGTCAACCATCCAACATTCCTGCTGTTGATTACTGGTTCCGGGAGAGCGAGAGGGTCTGGGACGAGGCTCATCACCATCTACAGAGGCAGTGCGTAGGCTTCAGACCAACGCTGACTTAAGAAGATCCAACGCCCCCAACTACCGAGTTGGTCAAAAGGTATGGCTATCCACCAGAGACCTTCGCCTACGCTTGCCCTGCCTTAAGCTTAATCCCAGGTATGTTGGCCCCTTTACCATCACGGAACAGATCAACCAGGTCACTTACCGTTTACACCTACCACCTCAATACAAGATTCATCCCACTTTCCACGTTTCACTCCTTAAGCCATGTCACGATCCTCTTGTTCCTCCCAGAGAGCCTGGTGAAGAAGAACCCCCTCCTCATCTACAGCATTCATGAGATCCTAGATTCCCGGCGTCGTGGTGGTCAACTTCAGTATCTAATAGACTGGGAAGGATAGAGATGATGTGCTCAACGAAGTCATGCTCAGTGAGTTCCATGCCTCACATCCAGATCGTCCAGCACCCGAGGCAGAGGACGGCACCAGGCTCCACCCCCACTGTCACACAAAGATCACTTTCCCCTGAAAATCAGTCACCTGGTCTGCTCACCTGCCTCTCATTCCCAGCACTCATCAAGCACCCTTCATATGCACACACCACCTCAGTCAACGTCCAAGTTTGACCATCGAAAGTGGACTTATAACCTGCTCTTTACTTACCTGTGAACCTTACCCGTTTCGTTCCAGAAGAATCCGTGAGTCTCCTGTGTCTGCTCAGCTCCAGTGTGTCTCCATTGCTCCTTCTCGTCTCCAGTGTGTGTATCCATCGTCTTCTGTGTCTCCATCGTCATCTGTGGTGTGTGGTTGTGTGCATCGGATCCTAAACCTGTGGATAAAGCCAAAAGACTCTTTCAGTTTCTTTATCATTCCCAGTAATTGGATGAATTTACGTTTGCTTACATGTGTTGCTTATCCTGTGAAAATAAATACCTTTTGTTATCATTTTACCATCTTGCCTCTGTCCAGTTCGTTACAGCAATATGACATTTAATATTTGTATCTTGGTTTTGTAATTAGCTATAGGACATTTTTCAAATATAAGCAGTTTATTCAGAGTAGTGAAGCCTCTCACACCATCCATAAAAAAAACTGCCAGTTATTTCCTAACTTGAACTCTTATATAATACGAATATGTATTTACCATATCTCATAATCTTATTTTTCATCATGAATGTTTTGTTTGAATATCAGATATTCGATATTAAGATTGAATACAAACAGGAACTTTTTTAAGATAAAATATGTGGTCACATAATCTGACCAATGAAAATATGCAACTGATGTGTTGAATCAGGTGTGTTAGATGAGGGAGACAAACGAAATGTGCACAGCACAACACAGACGGTACAACAGGACGTTTAAGAACCAATTACTTATATTATAAATGTATTGTTATATGTGTTATGTTCTATTTGCTGAACTACTGCATGTTAACACTTTCTACATAATTAAAAAAAAACTGTTAATGTGCCTTAACTTATTTAGATTTTGACAATGGCTTCAAGCAAAGAGAAATGTGCTCTTTCTTGATGATTCTGGATGCAAAATCAGGTATACTTTGCTGGTGTTAAATATACAATAAATATACGGCACTTTTCAGTCGTTCATTTATGTAGATAACGTTCAATATAATAAAAACAGGGGTTGCCTTTATACTGTCACTTAACTGTTAACAAGCAAATATGGGGGAACAAGATTTCTTGAGTGTTGTAAAATCTACACTGCCCACAGTTTAGCCTGCTATTTGTAGTAAAACTATGGCTATACAAACGGTAATGAAATAAAGTGAGTACACACCTTTAGAAAACATGACTCTTTTGGAAAGTGTAATTGATGAAAATATAATGTGTGCAAAATAAAATCTGGCATTGTAACAGTCTGAGTTTTTGTTCTTCGTTTCGGTTTAGTTCCGTGTCATGTGATGTTTGTATATTCTCCCCATGTGCTCTGTCTGTCATTTATTGATAATTTCCTACACCTGTGTTTTTCCCCAGCTGTGTCTTGTCCTGTAATTAGCCCCTGTGTATTTAAGCCTTGTCTTTTTAGTTCCTGGTTGTTCGTCGTCCCAAATGTTTGCCGTGTCTTGCCTGTCAATGTATGTACTGATTTATGGATACTGCTCCACGTTTTTGTTTACGTTATTAAAAGTATTTTGGTTTATTATATATCTTTGACTCCGCGCTATCCTTCGCCTGCTCCACTACAACACGGCAGCGTTACAGGGATTGCTTTGTCACAAAGAATGTTTTCATATTAATGATATGTAATTTATTTTGTATTGCTGCAATTCTTTTAAGTCACACTATTTTATACATGGTGCAGTTTTAAATTCATGTAATACTTAATTCAGTTCAACATGTCCTCAGAGGGAAACTTTTCAGGCTCACAAATTTTTTATTTTTCATTTTGAAGTAATTGCACTTTTTATGGATTTGGGATTAAAAGTATTGTATTTACAGGAGGGAAATGCTTGTTTCAGACTTATGAAGGAAATGAGATCTTCTACAGGGGAAAGATGTTTTACATTGTAGATCTCCATATTCCTCCACCTTGGCTCTTCCCTCATCCTGTGACCCACTGCTCTGTCTTCCAGTAAGTACCCACAACACATTCAGGAAAAAATTTTCTGAAGAAAACAAAACATTTAAGTTGTAGCTCCTCTTCATATGTATCCTTCTGTAATCCTGGCATTCACTGGATCTTTCATGTAATGAAGACTTGTTGACTCATTCCAAAGACTACTTTTCCTGCAGGATATTAAGCCACTTAAAAGAGAGATTCTGTTCCTGGATTCCCAATATTCAGACAGAGTACAAGGCTTTACATGTTAACCTCATCGAAATATTTTAAGGTTTCTGAAGGAAGAAGTTTACTGTTAGTGGTGTTCCCCAGACTTTCTCAGATAGTTTGAACTATAGCTGTTTGTCAGTCATGTTCCTAAGACTGACATGTTCTGCAGATTAAAAACACTGTGTTCTTTAACAAAGTGTTTTTGTGTCAGTTTCAGTACTTTTAAAAGTTACTGATGCCGTTTGTCTTTTTTGTTGTCTGTTGCTCAGCACATTGTCTCGGGATCATTGACTGAATGAAACAGGGCTGGATGTTAAGGTAAAAAAAATTAGCAAAGCAATTTATCTGCATATCATACTTTTCTAAAGTTCATATCATAGTTTTTCTATAATTAGTTTGTCACAACTTGAGCAATTAGTGTCTCCCTTGACAAAATTAGTGTTGATAATGATAATGGTTAGTGAGCAATTTTCCGGTCAAAAAACAACACATTTTTAATTAAGAGTGGTCCTTGTCCAATATAATGATGACCTGATATTAAGTCTACTATTTTGCAGTGACTTCTACATATTGATGGTGTCATGTCGTCACAACAGCGCTAAAATTTACATTTTCAATAAGTCATCCGTTTATTTAGAGTGTGTTAAACAAGTGTAATTTAATCACAACAAACAAGTTTTTGTCCTGAGGTGCTTACACTTAAAATTAGCCGTTTCTCCACTTTCCGACATTTTTTAAATATGACGCCTCCTCTCCCGGAGCCTTATGGGATAGGAAAGTGTCCATGGTATGCTTACTACAGAATTCGGCCGGAAGTAGTAGGTCATCCGGGTACTTCTCGCCTACTGAATTTCGAATGCTATGAATTCGGACATACTACTCGCCTCGCATGCTGTTTTACGCATACTATATAGTAGGGTAGTAAGCGATTTCAGACGCAGAGTCTGTGTTTTGCTCCCCATGTGTCTGTCCATGCCCATATTTGGTACTGTGTTTCCTGTCCTAGTTTAGTTGATTATGTTATTAGTGTCCAGCCTGTTCCCCATGTGTCTTGAGTTCTGCCCTCGTCAGTGTCTGTATTTAAGTGCTTTGTGTATATCCTATGTCGATCCTTAAGTGTCAAACCTCATGTTCTCTGTTTGTCAGTCGAAGTCTTTTTTAAATATCTATTTGTCTACAAGATCCATGCTTCGTGTGCTGCATGCTCTGCAGTCAGCGTGACAGAAATTAATGACATTTTTACATATATTTACATATTAATACTTATACACTCTATATATTTATAGATATCTATATATAATACTTATACACTCTAACATTCGTTAAGTTCTAAAATGCATCTTCAATCTTCAATGTTACAGTTTTGTTTTTACGTTATTACGTACCACCATGTCCACACAGATAGATAGATCGATGCACTGATAGATTCTGCCAATAAAATAGCTCTAAAATCACTCTCTTCTTTTTTCAGCCCACCATTTTTGAGGCTGTTAAAAACTAGGATCTCTATTAACTCCTGCTGCTGCACAATTCCCACGAACACCAGCGAGGCTACTGTAAGCCTCCGCTCCGAGACAAAGCGCTGGCTCTATGGAAACAGCAGGCGAGATGGATGCCTGTCAGCACAGCGCACACACGGTTCCCTCGGCTATTGTGTAATATCCTGAAGCGGGTCCTTCAGGGCCTATTGACCCCTGCAGACGCAGTAAATCTGAGCGCTGACAGGGCATCAGGGAGAGAGCTAGCAAAAATCTGTGTTTTAGAAGCCTGGATTATTCTGTTATTGTGCTACAAAGCTGTGTGAATGTCCGCGCCTCGCCATTTAGCCTGCCAAGAACCCCTCAGGGCTCTCGTTTAACCACTGCCATTTAGTCAGTGTCCAGTTGTTAACTCTAAAGGGGCTGAAATAGTTACGAGAATATAAAACTTGATGGTCCCCCTTAGAGAAGACAAAGGCCTGCGAGAAGCTCGTCCACCGCAGGATTAATGGCTCTGTGTTTCTCCTGCAATTTATATGACTATGGCTTTCTCTTTTTCTTAACAGAGATACTCACGAGCTGTCATAAAGAGGAGTCTCCTCACTACAGAGAGATCGCTCGTGAAGGAAAGAGCGTTTTTATACGACAAAGTCGTGACATTATGTTTAATGGGGTGAAGCAGGTGTTTACTGTGGCGCAGCTCTCTCTGTGCAAATTAAAAAGGAGCTCACGAAACATATGGGAAGGGGGTTTCGTTAGAGGCTGTCAACAGAGATTATGCTGCTTTTTGTCTGCACTGTTTTATAGTTGTTTGTCTGTATTTTTTTCCAGCATCTTTTGCCACGAACACAATATGGTTGACAGTACAGCATCTATGCTCTCCCGGCTGTCATTGGGAATGCACCTTTTGACCTTTTTACCAAAAGGGTCCATATTGGTACCTCAAAGGTACATATTAATACCTAAAGTGTACATATTAGCTTCTGAAAGGTACAAAAGTGTACCATTTGGAAAAGGAAAAGTGTACAACAATAACAGTTGCAGTGTCAATTGCTTTATTTTATTATTCCTTAGTTATATTTGAAAAGCAAGTATAGATAAATAATAAGATTCTCAAAGACTGCGTTACAGTACATGTTAAAGTGTAAGTCTTATGTATCACACAGACATAGACCATTTGAATTAAGATGCAGTTTTGAGGTTAGAAAACTAACAACAACTTTTAAGGACCTTGTTGATTAAGCTAAAGAAGTGGTTTTATAATATATTGAATCAAAAGTCAAATGTTATCAGTGAAAACATTTGAGACAGATTTAACAGAATTCAATGTTGTAAGATGGCTCTTTATACTTGATTTTACGATTTTAAGATTCTTTGATGCTGTTCATCATTGTAGGGAAAAATATGTTTTTCAAAATTGCTTGATGAAATTGATACATACTGAGAAATGTGGTAAAAATGCAAATTATTCTGCGAATTGCAATTTTATTTGCACATATACTGTTTCAAAGCAGCTTTACGTGATGTTACGAGATTAAAATCAGTTAATGTTTCAAAATGTTTTCGATTTTTGTGCCTTATATTCCTTATTAATAGATTGGAGCTGAAATTTTGCTATGATACAAGCGATCATGCTGAGATTTCCCAAAAATAGAATATATCATCCTATACATGAGTAGCACGATTTTACATAAACAACTTATTTATAAATAGTCATATTTGTTATGATTGACTGTGAAAACAAGATTGAATGTTTTCCCATTTAATGATATATCAGGAATTATGTTACTTCCCGTTTACTCCATCCAACAAAAATACATTGGACAAACTTTTTAGTAAGATTGCCATTAAGTTATGAAAACATTATTTCTGAATGTCCAAATATACAGCTTTTCAATATATTTTTCATTAGTTATGCAACATTGCATCATTGGAACATTCAGTTGTACATTATAAGAATGTTCTCTGAATATATAACGTTCAGCTGAAATGTTTTAGAGAACAATGTTCCAAGAACAAGGTAGGCAACATTTATTTTTTTTGTGCTAACATTTTGAGAAGATCAAAGATTAGATAACCTTGAATGAACATTCTACTAAAATTTGTTCAGAACTTTGAGAGAACCTTGTCAGAACATTAGCCAAAGTAAGCTGGGATGTGTATTCTTACGTTTATTGGACATTATGCTGACATTAAAATCTATAGGAATCTGTTGTGCTTTAAAGGAATAATTCACCCAAAAATGAAAATTTTCTCATAATTTACTCGCCCTCAATTAGTTCCGAATCTGCATGAATGTCTTTGCCCTGCCGAACACAACCAGGCTGTTTTGACAGAATTTGAATGTTTGCTTGAACTCTCATTTTGTGTGGTGTTGCTCTTTTGGGTAAAAGTGTCTGCTAAATGGACGTCCTGGCTGTTTAGAAAGTGTGAGATTAGTCACTTGTAAAGTATCAGGACTAGTAAAGAGTGTTTATGGGTAGGCGGAGCAGCAGTTAGCTGAGATCACAGGAGGGGTGGGCTCAAGTTAATGGCTTTCTGTTGGCGAGGGGTTGTTGGTAGGGTTAATAGCTAGCAGTTCATGACCGCGGCACGGGACTCTTTCTCAAGGTTAACCAAACCCAGCCCAACGACACGCCTCTGGGGTTTACGAGGCCCACGCCGCGGCGCTCGGCACGCTAAAGAGCCCCTAATAATGACACCAATTACTGCATTCCGCTTAAACAAACGGCAGGCTACACAAACCTAATCACGCTCACATCTCATCGGCGCTAATGAGATAAAGACTCCAATTAATCCTGTGCTAATTGCTGTGGCTCATTTTCAGAAAGCATTCAGATGCGAGCGTGGTAATGAGAGGCAGACTGCGCTGAAGGCTGGAGGTGCGTCCCGTCGCCTGGAGCCGGATGGGCACAAATTACATTTATTACACAAATCACTGCACTGCTTACAGTTACGCTCATGCCGCAGCTGCCGCTCTACGAGCAAACAGTCTCAAACACATCAGTGTTACTGCTGCAGATCCTGTGTCTGCCCATTTGTCTCTAGACATTAGATGCACACGTCATACAGAGAACTATTAGACATGTTTGAGAAACTATTGACTAAAAAACTTCATCAGAAGTTTAAGGCCCTGTTCTGTGCCCTTTATTCATTTATTTTAGAATTGCATGAATTTCTTGGTACTTTACAATAAGCTTCATCAGTGGGCTACCATTAGTTAACATAAACTGAAAAGAATGATCAATACTTCTACAGCATTTATTAATCTTAATGTTAATTTTAGCATGTAGTAATGCATTATTAAAATTATTTAATTTAATTTTATTATTAAAAGAGTTTTGTGTGTTTACATTAGTTAATGCACTATGAACTAACATGAACACACAATGAACAACTGTATTGTATTACCTATCATTAACAACGATTAATAAAGAGGTTATTTAAAACATTAACTTTTGTGAAGTGTTACCAGTTTCATTTCTTTATTTGAGTTTGTTTGTGTACATTAAAATTG
Organism: Enteromius viviparus; assembly: GCA_032353835.1. Taxonomy (NCBI): domain Eukaryota; kingdom Metazoa; phylum Chordata; class Actinopteri; order Cypriniformes; family Cyprinidae; genus Enteromius; species Enteromius viviparus. The sequence continues at coordinate 3,253,551 of JAUCNO010001758.1, read as the reverse complement.
TATTCTTTTGTTTGCTACTGCAATTCAAATGTAATAAAGTTAAATAAATAATACATGTTTGATTTAATAATTTATGTAAAAAAATAATAATAAAAAACTAAATAAATCTGTTACTTTTTATCTCACTAATTAAAAAATCTAAATTCTGAGAAAAAAATCTCACTCATAAATATAAATATAAATATGTGTTTTTTTATTTGCAATTCCAAGTTTACATCTCACACTTTTGTGAATTTATTTAATTTATTTTTATTTTTTATTTTTAATAAAGGTAAATGAGATTTTTTTGTTTTCGTTCACAATTTTGACTTTTTTTTTTCTGTCAGTTTCAAGCGTATCTCTCTTTGGAATGCCTGGGAAAAGTCACAATTACCTTTTTATTTTTTACTCCAAAGTGGAACCGAGCTCCATATACAGTATTTATTATGTTTGAGAAACCAGTGACTAAAAAAACACAAACAATGCATTTTCAGTTCCTGTTTTTTTGTGCCCTCTTTGTAGAAAAGCCCCATTTCTGTTTAGTCTCATTATACTTATGTTAAGCTCTGCAGTTTTTGTTTCAATAAATGATCCCTGGTTAGATAGTAACAGAATGTATGTAATTGTGTAAAGTGTGCATGATGATTAAAGGTCAAAGGTTAAGAGGTTTTGTTCTCCTGCTGGTCACTGTCACCAAGCGGGTCGGACTGTAATGGTCATGAACGTCTCCACTGACACTATGACATTCATAGTGACCTCATTAAGGTTAGCGATGCCATTAACGCTACACACAGCAACCTACGGCACACGGCGGGTCCTTTATGAAATCACCCATAAATCCTCACGTAAGCCGCCCGTCTCGCTCCCTGGCCTCTTCAGTTCCTCTGCCGTCTTTCAGCCGTTCCTCCGGCGCTCCTTAATTGTAGCACTCATAGTTTTCATCTTTTTCTTCCCTGTGTTGACATGCTGTAATGGTCTGTCCTTTCAGAGTGGACGTGCGTCGCCTCTGCCATTACAGAAGCCATTTTCATTCCCAGCGGCTGGACGCTGGCTCTCTCTAAATCACCTGCTCATGTAATTGCTCCATACTTAGCCAAACAGCTCTGCTCTCCACTCTCTGCCTGAGTGCATTAACTTGAGCTGATGCGTCCAGCTACAGACAAACCACAAATCATATACTCCCACGTCATTCCAAACATGTATGATTGTATTTCTCTTCTAAATCTATCTATCTATCCTTCTATCTATATCTATTGTCTGTTTATTCATTTATTTGTTCTGTCATTATTTATTGTTCTATATGCATTTTTTTAAATAATGTAACCTTAAAGATTTCATCAAGCCAACATTTTGTCTTTCATGACAAACATTATATTTCTAGTTATATTTCACATAAATACAATTCTATACATTTTTCTAATTCTGTACAATAAAATTCAAATTCCGATTCTACATTCTAAATGTTTGCTACCACAATTCGAATTCATTTCAAATTAATACATTCGATATAATTTTCTTTTTAAACATTACACTCACAAAATTGTTGTATTATTAAATATGGATGGAAGACAATGAAAAATTGAAAAAAATGAAAATGAAAATGAAAAATTCAAAGAAAATATGAATTAAACAATTATGTTTCGTCTCTTTGAAAGTTAAAAAAAGAAGGGGTAAATTGTAAAATTGCTGAAATTAAAAAATAATCATTGGCATATAAACTACGAAAATGTTTAACTAGAAAATGTTTATCATCCAAATTATTATTCTGTCTCTAACTTTCACTCAACCAATTCGTCCATATTCATACGAGGTGTTAATTTGTGCAAATTGTATGACCTCACTCGTACGATTTTGTATGATTTGTCTAAACCCCAGTGACAAGTAGGTTTAGGGGTTGGGTTATGTGTAGGTCATTATCACAAATTCATACAAATTGGCAACTCGTAAAATATGTACAATTTAAAATTTTATGAATTTGTACGAGTGAGGTTGTACGAATTAGTTTTTTTAAATTAGCCACCTCGTAAAATATGTACAAATTGGCGTATATCTGGTCAAAAGATATACCTATTTATCTGTTTTGAAATTTAAATTATGCGTCGTGTTTGCTCCATCAGTTCAAATTCAAAAACTAAACTGAAATTTAAAAGGCATTCTGCTACAATGATGTGACTATATGGTAGTTCAGAATGTTACAGTAGACTGTGTTCTTCTTTATGGATATCTTTGGAGAATCAGTCAGTTATATATAAACAAAATGTCCAGTTTAAGGGATATAAAGCAACATACATGAATACTGTGTCTCCCGATCACTTAACTCTGCTGCTCTGATCAGCGGGCTGTGTATAAAACGTCAGCGGATGTTTGTAGGGTTTGTTGAGGAGACGGCAGCTCCATCGATTTTGTGGCAATTGGAGAAAATCAAGCAGAAAAACAAGAGCGAAAGTTTAAATTTGCTCTTTGTGACTCGAGTCATGGATCTTTTGTGACTTCTGGAGCAGAAAATGACGGAAATCCAGCTGCTATAATCATGCATCAGGTGAAATTATGTTCAGTGACACTAGCAGATCCATAATAAGCTGGTCATTGATTGCAAATCATGCAACAGTTGAATCAATCATTCAAATTTGATTGGTTTTTACCACAAGCTTTCAAAACATTAACCGCACACATCCTTTATTGTTCAGCCATTACTCTGAAAATTGTCTATGATGGTTGTTTTGTATATCAGATACATTCTAGTAATTTGCATTTTTAGGTTGATTTTCGTGGCTTTATTGGAAGGCCAGTCCCAGGATCTTCCTCCGGAGTGGGCGGGGCTCTGTTCTTGCTGTCGGCTCTGCCAACGATCGCAGCAGCCCATTGGCTAATTACTCAGTCAGCCCGGTATTGGCAGCTGACCGCACACCTATCGATCAGATCCCTCAAACACAAATTAATCAAGCCATATTCTGGCCCGAGAAAAGATGGATTTGAGCCAAGGCAGATACTTAACCGAGTGAGATGTTCTTGCATCGACAGATCTTACGGGACAGATTCTGATGATATTTGCAGAGGGAACTTATGCATGAGGATGCTATTGATGGAGAATAAACCTGCCGAGAGTTTGACTCAGAGAAAGATACGGCCGTAAAAAGAGTGGAGAGATGCAGTCAAACCATTTTAAAAGATCAAATATGCACTTGCTTATTCTGTTTAGGCATTCAGATATAACCTGAAGAGCTTTTCGGCTGTAGTGGGTCAATCATTTTTGGTGTTTTTGGGCAGTTTTGAGATATAGCGAATCATTGTTTGCAGTAATGAGTTGCATATTCATCGTCTGACGGACGCAAATCACACATTCAGTAGCTCGACTCTCTTGAGGCTGCATGACAGTGAAATTAGATTAAAGAGAAGTTAAATATAGCAACTTGTATTTTTAGAAGGTTTATGGATTCAAAACCACAACATACTTGTTGGGCCAGTTTTTGGAAGAGTTAGGTGCGATCAAAACATCATTGTGAACAACATGTCCATCTTGTAACTTAAAAAAGTATTTGAAGTCCATACATCTCAGTGCTTTTACCACAATTAAAAGTTATTGTTCTGAAGCAGGATCTTAAACTGTTTGTATATGTAATAAAAATAAGACACCGAAAGATATGTGTATAAAAAAGACTCCAATGTTTGTTAAATGTATTAATAATAATAATTCCATAAGGAATGTTTAATAAAATGCATATTTATACTAGAGCTGTCAAACAATTAATTGTGATTAATCGCATACAAAATAAAAGTTTTCTTTAAATCATATACTGTATGTGTCCTGTTTATTTATTATGTAAATAAGTATGAATACATACACATTCAGTATATATTTTACAAATATGTGCATTTCTATACAATTATATATTTATATTATACATAAATAAATTTAATATATAAACAACATTTTTCTTAAATATATACATGCATGTTTGTATATAATATATATATATATATATATATATACAGATAAATACTAATTTGTCATATGAACAAAAACCTTTATTTTGGATGCAGTTAATCATGATTAATCAATTGGCAGCACAAATTAATATATTTAAAACTTATTAAATGATAATAAAATTGAAAATAAATCAATTTAAACATATTTTTTGAAAAATAATATATTTGATGCAGCTAACTGTTTTTACAGGCATATTAATAACTCAGTATTCAACATCTCATACTTTACAAAAACTTTGCAAATCTGTTTGTTAAATTTAAAATGAAATGTAATGAGTTCTAATTTCAGTCACTGTTTTTGATCGGCGGGATGTGTGGTGAAGTGTGTGTGCTGTGAGTGGATTTACTGTGGAGGCTGGTGTTGTTCATGTAGTGGGCAGGGAGGATTGAAACACACGTCAGGGCTGTGATTAAGTGGTAATGACACGCCGGAGCGTCAGTGTGTTCTCTTGCTGGATTTGTAGTCCCGGCTGGCACACACACAACGTCTGAGGTACTATACATCACCTGCTCTCTCTCTGTGTGTGTGTGTGAGAGAGAGAAAGAGAGAATCACACAATGTGGCTCTGTTCCAAAACCCAACAAGCTGCCTACCTAGACAGCATTTTAAGTCAACACCAACATGACACAAACCCTCATGTTGTCTTCTTGTTGCGGGCTAAATAAAGGGTGCTTCAGGTTCTTAACAGAATGCATTGCAACTAAGATGAATGTCAATGTCAAATACTAAAATTCTATATTATTAAAGAATGATATAAAATCAGTTTTAAACAAAATACAAATTTAAAATGGCTTTTTATTCAAATGTTTGTATGCAAACAAACAAAAAATACAACAGTGAAATGTACTGTTGGTGGTTGCAAGACAGTTTACTAGGTTTGGGACAAAACCTGCGTGTGTTTATAAGAACACTGAAAGCAGAAAAAAAACACCCTGTGTGATTTCAGCCTTCTTCTGACAGACTTTCAGGAGTTATTTCTCATTGCAGTCATGCCTGCAGTAAATACCTCACTTTACCCACGCTGCTCCTGTCGTGACCTCTGACCTCCATCCACACTGCCGTGTTCCCGGCTCAAGGCCAGTCGGCCGTCAGCACTGCAGAAAAGTGGGCGGTAATTCACAACCCTCCACATCACCTGCCAGAAGCTATTGATTTTTGTTTCCCCAATCTCCAGAAGAGAAGCCGAGGAAAGATTAAAAACACTGTCAGTTTGGAGTTGAATAAGGATTGTGAACGAGAGAGAGAGAAAGAGAGAGAGATGTGTTACACTCTTAAAGAGATACTTCACCACAAAAAACGTCCTTTTAAAGCTTCTCTGAAAATTAGAGAGGCTAAAGAATGTTTATGCTGCTGTTATAATGAAAGTGAACAGGGGCTGGAGCTATCCAACTCTAAAAGGACATAAAAAACGCCATTCAGATATGACAGCAAGAGCACAAACAACTTCTGAGCTACATTATTAGTCTTCTGAAGTTATTTTGAGGAACAAACTGAATATAAACCATTATCAACATAAAACAGAGAGCTTATTAAAGGTACACTGTAAAAATGACTGTGAATTTAACAGTAAAAGACTAAAAATGCTGCAGTAAAAACCTGCTAAACGCTTAATGGTAAATAAGATGTGAAGAGACCTTCAACCAGCACACCAAAGTTTTTGAACCAAATCAAAACATTGAAAATAGTGAGACATTTTTACTGTAGGCATCTGTGATACATGCATAAGCATCTGTCTTCTGTCTTCAAACCATTGTTTCTGGCCAAAATGTGAGTCCACAATCTATAATAATGCTTCCTACTGTTAAAGTGTGCATCTCCTGTTGTGTCTCACATCAAAATCCACCAACATATTTGTTTAGAGCTGTTTTGTACAGTAGATGTTGCTTGATCCGGGCAGATTTCTCTCCTGATATACACCAGATGATTTTTTTTTAACTGTAGGAACTGTATTATGCATTATGGCAAAATAAAACATTTGGATGAACTATTCCTTTAATAAGATTTTTTATTAGTATTTTTCTGTGCTGAATGCAATTTATTTACAGAACCTTTAAACTTTAAATTGAAACATCATTTTAAATTTATAAAAAAAGACATTCTTAAATTAAGATATATTTACTTAAGAAGAAAAAGGATATAAGGAGATGTATTATTAAATGTATTAATATTAAGTGAATTTACGCATTAAAGGATTAAAAATATCTGCCAATGGGTTCAGAAAAATAAACTTTATTTCTATTTTTCTCACCTTACTGACAAAAAAAGTCAGCTTATGCTTCTGTTTTAAACATAAGCTCACTTGAACATTGACATTTTAAAGCAATTTTTTTGTATTTTGGTTTAATAATGGCTGAATATGTACTGGATATAAGACAAAAAAAGATGGAAGGAACAAGGTCATTTTTTTTCATTTAATGTGTGAAAATGTTTGTTTCAGATGAACTATTATTTAACCCTTTGCACGCTGAATGCTCATAAATCTATAAACCCTCTGGAGGATGGCACACATCTATCTACAAACGCAGATCGCTGTGACTGGTTATGTGTCAATGGAGACATGAGAGATGTTCATTATTAGCAATGGGCTTGATGGAGTTATTGCTTTCAGGACGTGACATTTCGAGAATCCTTAACTAAATTGCACTGCATTTGTTATTTCCCTAATGCCCTTCAAACAATGTTTGGGGATTCAATTGTATAGCTGGAATATTGGATGTGTTATTGGTTAAACTGATGGCTCACTAGATTAGTTCAGTGCTGGTTCCAGCCATTTATCAGCGGTAATGACCAGCCTTGCTGTTACACAACACAACTTTCATCATTAATGACAAGCTCCAATTGTTTGTACAGCATCCCTGCCGTCATGTGTTACAGTCACTGCGGTTTGCACATGCGCGCGCGTGTGTGTGTGTGTCCGTCAGGATTGATTCATCTCTGCGGTGCTGAAATGGCATTTTATTGGCCTTGACCTCTTATGAAATATTGTCTTATCAGCTGTACATGAGCTGCTGTAAGACATTAAAACGGCACATCACAACAGCATGCCTTCAGAGCACCACTAACAGCTCATGAATAATCAATTATAGTCCATTTTATCCAACATGGTCTAATCAACTTCCCTCTGCCACTTAGAATGTAGAGCTAGAATTCAGAGATAAAGTTGGCAGTTATATCAGAATTGACTTCTCCAGTATTCTTAATTCACATATGACATGTAGATCCCAACTTTTAGTGTAGTTAACTATAAAAAAATGAATAGTTGACTCAAAAACACAGCCAAAATGGAAAACACTTGCTATAGTTAACTAAAACTGAAACCAAAGCTAAAATATTTCCATTACTTGAAACTTAATAAATGGTAACTCTTAAATATATAATAAAAAATAATTACATTTTGTTTAGTTTAACTTGATATACTAAAATAACTTATGCTGAAAAATAAAACAAAACACAACTTAATGCAAATGAATAAAATTAAAACGTCTCAGTTACGTATGTAACCCTCATTCCCTGAAGGAGGGAAACGGAGACGTCACATCGTTGACGAATCAGGATCTCGCCAGCGAGACCAATCTACTTCAAGAGTAACAAAACAAGCCAATGGGCATTGGCATGCACTGAGTGCATCCCACTGCAACTGATCACCCTGTGTAGGCCTCCTGATCCTTCATATAAAGGCAAACGATAAGACAGGGCTCTTCACAGAGGAGGTCACCACTGCTATCCCTGTGGATACCACTGGGAAAGCGTGCCCTTCCACCAGAAGGGTTGCCACCTCCCAATGAGCGTTAAGCGACAATTACTCACGTGAAGTAACCATGTAAGGTCCTATTGCACATGAAATTCTCTGAGATAGCTCAGGCTCTAGAGATGGCAGAACATAGTCTGCTAGGAAAGTGTAAATGTACCGTGGAATACACATATGGGATCCCAACAGGGTCACTCATAGGGGCACTAGCCTGACAGTAGCTTTCAAGAGTTCATTAGCTGGAGGGTCTGTCGCCAAATGTTCCACCACATCTGGCCACTGGAGTGCTGGAGGACTCAACCGGGTTTTCCCAGACAAGCCGACTGTCAGTGGCACGACCCATTTGAGGTGAGAACATAGGAGGAAACCGGTTCGACATGCAAGCTATAGAACCTAGCAAACGTGTTAGGAGTCTCCAAGCCCACAGCTCTACAGATGTCTGCAGACGTCCAGCACAGACCAGTACGATGCGACACCTCTAGTGGTGTGAGCACGTAACCTGAGTGGGCAGGGGACATCTTGTGCTTCATAAGCAAATTCATCCACTATCCAGTGGGCCATCCTCTGCTTGGAGACAGCCTTCCCTTTCTGCTATCCTCCATAACAGACAAGGAACTGATCTGAGGTCCTGAAGCTTTGAGTTCTATCCACGTACTGTCGCAATGCACGTACAGGACAGATCAAGGCTAGGTCTGGGTCTGCCTCCTCCTGGGGCAGCGCTTGCAGGATCACCACCTGATCCCTAATGTGTGGTAGGAACCTTGGGCACATAACTGGGTCGGGGTCTCAGTGTTGCAACCGGAAATGCCGGCAGATACCCCGACCCTCTTGATCAAGGCCAATGCAGTCAGGAGTAGAGTTTTCAAATAGAAAACTTAAATGACTGCAAAGGCCCGAAGGGGGCAGTTTGTAGGGCTCTCAGCACCAATGTCAAACTCCACTATGGAAGGGAGGGAGGCCTAGGTGGATTTCACCTCCTGGCCCCCCTAAGAAACCTGATGACCAGATCGTGCTTCCCCACCAACCTTCCCTCTATGGGGTCGTGATGGGTGGAAGAAGCGTAAACCTCAAGGGTGGACGGTGACAGCAGGAAAGGAACAGAAGGAAATTGCGGGTCTGATCAAGCACTTCCAGGGGTGCTCACTGTGAAAGGAACACCATGATGGGAAACACATTCCACAATCTCGTAAGTTCCTCATGCACTTTCATGAAAAATGGCACCGGAGGATCCCACATGAACCAGACCTTCTCAGGAAAGCATAGCTGTCATCTCTGGATCTGGCTCGGCCAATGCTACCACACCAGAATGGGGCAACACCGCCACGTTCTCATCCCTGGAGAGAGAGGGCTCTCCCACCGATGCTGCAATCTACATTTGGTCATTAGAAGGAGCTCTGTCCTGCAGAGGGCTCCGCCCCGCTTTTAGTTCAACTTTTACCATGGTAACCTTTTTCACATTTGTTTAGTTTAAGTTGAAGTAAACTAAATATACCAAAACTAAATAAATAAGTATAAAAATTTAATTAAAATACATTCAAAACATACAGGCACAATTAATAAAAATAATAAAAACAAATAAAAAAAGTAAAAAAATAATGTTTATACAAAATAAAATCAAACTCAGAATATATATATATATATTGTATGTGTATAGTAACCTATATTAATGCTTCTAAAATAATTAATTCAAATGCACAATATACCCAAAATTACTTAAAATGACCCTGGAGATCAGACTATTAGCTATATGTCGTTTTTTGGAGATTTTATTAACTGCTCAAAGCTTGACTGCAAATGTTAACTGTTGAAAACAATCAACACACCGCTGTTATCTCTTGGACTGAAAACACAGAGGTTAAGTATTCTGTTTAGCTTTAAGTAATTTCAGTGTCTGTTTGCATGAAAGTTAACAAATTATTAATACATGTTTGCAGTTATTGTTTCTTCAATCTGAAAGTCTTAGAAGCTGAACAATCTCCAGCAGTGAAAACACACAGATTTGTCTTCTGAAGATCTGCTGCTTTACAGGAACGATGTCACACCTGAAATGATGTTTTTGCTCATGTGTCATGTACAATAAAAACGCTGCTTAAATCTCTGGCAGTTATGCAGCATTTGTGCGTCTTCATTACATGCTTCAGATATTATAGAGCAGATATTTATTCATCTCTGTCTTTTCGTTCAGCAATAACTCATGAAGATGTCTTTCTGTACTAATGGTGCTCTATTTTCCTGAGCATCTATACACCTACTTCTCCCTCAAATACAAAACTGCTTCTCATGAAAAATGAGCATCCTCCATCAGCGGCTTTTTGTGTTTTAATATATCAAGGAGATCCAAATTAATTCTCCACTGGAGGGTCTTGGATAAATCTGCCCATTTACTTGATCACCTTGAAAGTGCAGGGCCACACGTGAAAATATATGAATGCAATAATGCAGCCCGCATTCAGCGTTAGTAATGCATTTACATATTAAAATGATCTGCAGCCGCAAGCTGTAATTTCTTGTTGGACACACACACACACACATATTGTGTGTTGAAAAAGCATATTAGTTTTGCTTTTGGATTTTAATTTATTCTGCCTTCCAGCCTGGTTCAGACTAACCACAACAACCCTTCCCCCAAACTCTAACTCAAACACACACCCACATTACTATATTCCTCCATCGTGCTTTCAGAGGCCTTCTGCTCTGGTTATTTTTAGTGTATGCATTACAAAAATCAGTTATTAAAGAAACAGTTTTGGTCCTAGATGCTGAATGGACTTTCTATGAATTTCTTTTGTACTTTAGCATTATTGCTTGGATATCTAATGCTTTCTCTTTTTTTAATGGGTTGTGGATGTAGCACTAAATATCTCACAGAAAAATGTCATTATTTTACAAAATGCCATTTTTTAATAAATCTGTATGATGTTCACTGTACAAAAATGTATGATTTTGGGGGGTGAAAGTCCAGCTTTAATATCATACCAGCTGTATTTTCAGATAATCAGTCTATTATAGTTTTATAGATATTTTAATGACATTTTTATTTGTTCCAGTTTTTACATTTGTGGTTCAAATTCGTTTTGTTTTGGTGTTTTTATTTTTTTCTTAGTTTTTTAATATGTCTTTATAGGTTTTAAATATTACAGTATAAATATATACTATATTTTATACCTAAATATATGTGTGTGTATTTTGTTTTATTATTATTATTTTATGCAGATTTTTTTCCTGCCAAATGAATAAATGTAAATGTAAACGCATTATGTCTTAACATGGTTTTGAGCTGAGTTTTAAGCAGGCACAGAGCAGGATTAACGGTTTATGCCTATATTTGAGTGAGTTGCTTTAGAGCATCAATATGTAACAGTGGAGATGTGTACGTATTTCTTGGAGTTTTCTTGAAGAAAAAAAAAAGTGAAATGTGCAGTAAATATTTTAGTACATAAATATTTTTTATACATAAACAGTATGTATTTTTAACATTTTTCCATTCCAAATCATTCCAAATGAAGATTTATACATCATGCGAAAGCTAAATAAATAAGCTAAGTTCATTTAAGTTTGATACAGCTATTCTTAGCAATGCATATTAGTAATCAAAATTAAGTTTTAATATATTTACAGTAAGAAATGTATAAAATATTCTAACAATTTGTGGCATAAAAGAATCTATAATTCTGACCCGTGCTTCTAACGATGGTTTTGGAGCTTGATTATGATTGCATGTTCTTTTTGTACTGAGGACTTTTTAAATTCTGAAACTTGCAGGATGTCAAAAGTTCACGGAAAATTAGATTTTTCTTTGACCCATTCAATATATCAATTGTCATAGAATTAGACAGCAAAAGCAAATGGAGATTTGTTTCCTTATCTCCAGATGTTTCTTCTGAGGAAAAGACCTCATTAATCTCACATGTCTCCTCCTTCAAAACAGATCTCAACAATGTCTCAAATAATGTCAGAGACCCCAATATGAACTTTTCTCTTCAAGTTTCACTAGACTGAATGATCTGAGCTCTCTCTTTTCAGTTTATACCTCTGTAGTCCGACTCATTTGTGTCTGAAAAAGTCATTTGTGTCATTTGTTTTAAAAGAAAAATCTAGTCTTTGGAAGGTGAGACCACTTCAACATTTTGTACATTTTTTCCACACAAAATTATTTATTCATTCATTCATTTCATTTATTTATTTTTTAAATAATATCATTTTATCATTTGCATTTACATTTTACAGCTGAGCTATATTTATAATTATTATAATACATTTTATTAAGGATTTTTTTGTCTTTACTCTTTATGATAATTATTAACTCATAAGTCTATTTCTATTTTACACCTATTTTAATCTGAAAAAAAGTAAATTTCCAGTTTATACAAAATATTTTGAACTTTATCCCCCAACAAAGATTATTAGTGCTCATTTTTATTAATGTCGTTTTATATTCATATTTGTTAATTTAATATCATATGGATGATAATTTTTTTGGCAATTTGTGTCATCAAATTCTCCCAAGATAAAATGATCTGATGTGCTCTTCACATTCACTCTAGCTCTATGTTCTCACAACTATAGCGACTTGCATGTGTTTTTTTTTCCCCAGAGAAAAATCTGAAACAAAGCTCCTATGAACCAGCATCCTCAGAGCAGCGAGATCTCGTTTAAAGAGCCCCTGACTCATAGTCGTGAGTGTATTTTCCTACGGCTCCACACAGGTGTGAGACATGCAAATTTGACCCATGCAGCTCCCGCCGGGACAGGACCACAACGTCCTGTTTATTTAGTTGCTGACTGGGGTTATGTTTAGCAGGAATGATTACAGATGTACAGAGTCTCCGGCGTGTGTTCACATCACAAACGTGAAGCCGAGGCCCAGGTGGATTGGAAGCAAGCTGTTCTTCACAGCCCCTCCCGGCCCAAACGCACACTCCCAGCATGCCGAGCTGTCAGCCAGGAATCTCTCATAATGAAGGCTAAAATATTTTATTCAGATTTATTAATTTGAAAATGAAGCGTGCCTGTCGGCAGAGGGACAGCTCTTCTCAATCTGTCATCTGTGAGGCGCACGCCGGTGACACTGCCATACATTTGTCTTGTCGTATCTGACAGTCGGATTCTCCCGGGCGCTTTTCCGCCAGGGATCACCCAGGGATTTTTTGAGCGGAATAAAACACATTCCGACAAGGAACAGCCTCTTTATTAATGCAAATTAGGGCTGAAAAAACGCCAGCGCCAGGCACTTGGCTTTAGACACCTGATTGTGTGTGTGTGTGTGTGTGGTTTTAATAAAAGCGGTGAGTGAGTGGCTGTGGGTTTGAGAGCTCCCACACAAATCTGCCAGTCTCGGCTGTGACAGACCCCCAGAGCTACGGGGGGTTTATCTCACCAAAGCCCGTCCAGATACAAACCAACACAGCCACCCACTGGGACTCGCTGGCTGTTTTGACTGCTGTAAATTGGGTGGCCGAAAACAAACATTGGCACGAATGTTGCATTCATTTGTTTAAGGGTCGATAAGGATTTTCAAGAGGGTTTCTCTCTCTCTTTCTCTCTAAAGAGGAGCAGGCTTTTAATGAGACTTCTCGTTCATTGCAGAAGTCTCAACACTGGAAGGGTAACTTTAATTCCCAACAAAATTAACTAGTATTCATTTCATTAAGTTTTGATTTTAGTATTCATTTAATGTTAATAGTAGCTTATGATATAAAGATATTTTTATTCTTAATTGTAATAATAAAATTTTATTTAATAATTAAATATTTTTCATTCTTAATTGCAAATAGATTTTATTTATTGTTAGTTTGTTTGTTTTTCAACAATAGCACGGTTTTAGCATGACTTTTGTTCAGTGCAGTCTTTGGATGATGAAACCTCTTCCACATTTTTGCCTATGCCCCTCTACATTAATTACTAATTACTATTTATTTTTGGTATTCGAGGGTTACTTCACCCAAAAATGACTTTTACTCACATCACATTTTTACTCGAAGCATCCTAGGTGTATTTGACTTTCTTCCTTTAGATGAATCCATGTGTTTGAGAAGATGTTCAGGCAGATGACAAAGGTATATGGATCGTGGATTATTTCTTACTTTAGGTAAACCAGTCGAACATTTATCTTTACATTTGTCCTTTACAAATGTCTCAATTAGATACTCAATTGTCAATTGTTTAAGTCAGGCATTTTCAGGCAGTTCCCTTGACCTCATGATTCTCATTTGCTCTGACATGCATTGTGAGCTGTAAGGTCTTATAGAGACAGGTGTGTGGCTTTCCTAATCCAGTCCAATCAGTATAATCAAACACAGCTGGACTCAAATGAAGGTGTATAACCATCTCAAGGATGATCAGAAGAAATGGACAGCACCCGAGTTAAATATATGAGTGTTACAGCAAGGGTCTGAATACTTATGACCATGTGATATTTAAGTTTTTCTTTTTATTAAATCTGCCAAAAATATGAAGAATTCTGTTTTTCTTTCAATATGGGGTTATGTGTGTACATTAATGAGGGGAAAAATGAACTTAAATAATTTTACCAAATGGCTGCAATATAACGAAGAGTAAAAACTTTAAGGGGGTCTGAATACTTTCCGTACCCACTGTATATATATATATATATATATATATATATATGCCTGCATCCAGCATCTTTAAAACATATCTAACCAGCATTTGCTCCAATATCTTCTCATACCTCAACCAGAGGAAGTGAGAAAAGAGTGTTTGTTGTTTGAAATATGGATATTTATCTTTAAAAAATGCTTGGATTCGCTACAAGGGGTCTTTATTCATCCCCTGGAGCCGAGAGAAGTTTTATTACAGATGTGTTACAACTTCTTCTGGCATGCATACAGCAAACACCCGTTACTATAACCTTTATAACTGACCCATCTAACTTAAAAATTTTTATCATGTTGAAAATCAGTAAGCCAATCAGTGTTGAGAAGAGCAGCATCTGTCGTGTTGTGTGTGCTGATGCACAGGCTTCTTGCTTGGTCAACCAACTTCACTAGAAAGCCCATGCTGGTTGAACAGCTGACTTATACAGCCTCAGATAGACAAAAACTAGTTTATAAATAAAACTGAACTTTCCATGCAGTGTGTGTGAGTGTGTGTGTGTGTGTGTCAAAGCTAAAAGGTGTGTGATGTGGCTGTGTGTTAACCAAAGGGCAAGAAAATGTGTGTGTGTGCTTGAGCAACTCTGGCCTGGATGAGCACAGTCGAGTTATTGCTTTCTTTTGCTGCGCGTCCTTTGACATTTATCTCTCCTCACCTGCTCTGTGATGGAGATTCAGAGTGACGTGTCTCCCTCTCTGCCTCTGTTTCTCTCTCACTGCTAAATTGTCCCACTTTTTCTTCTCCTTTGCCCCTCTTTTAGCCACTCTGTCTCTCTAGTGTTTCCACTAATGTTCTTTCTGTCTGTTTATTTTTATCTCTTCTTACTGTCTGCTTAAGGGTCCTAAACGATGATGGAGAAACCAGTAGCCTAGCATCTCATGTGTGAGGGACCACAATATTATTTTTAGTATTTTTACTTAGAAATATGCTAAATGTTTAGAATTCATTGACAAAATATGAAAAACAGATGAAGGAAAAATTGCATTTCTCAATTAATAAAATCTCAGTGCTTTATACAGTGCATGCAGAGCAGTATGTAAGATATGAGAGATGTGAGTCTGTGTTAGTAGCGTGAACTATTCAGTGACTCTTTGTGTAAGTTACATCATTAGACCAGTAGGTGGCGACAAGTCTCGATGAATCAGATAAAGTATCATTATTCAATAAAACAATTCATTCAGGAATTTATTCAGAAATCAAAGTGACTCATTATGAGTCATGAATCATTCACTCAACCGATTCAATAAAAACTAATTAAACAATAACAGTCAAATGAATTGTTAAATAATAATAATAATAATAATTCAGGAACAAAACATGACTGTTACTACTGTTATTTTTTAAATTAATTTAAATATGCATTAAATATATTGTTATTTTTTACATATTTAATTTGTTTTAATATGCACTAAATAGTAAGCATTATACATATTGTAAATGAATGTTGTTGGTGTTTATTAGGTATAACTATTAACTGACAGATGATTTCAAGAGAGGATCTCATGATTCATGTCTCTTACAATACACAATTATGCAAATTGTACTTGGCGGGCAAGGGATGGTAAAAAAGAGAAGGCTGTCAATCAGATAAAAGTGTGTGGGCATGATGGGATTGTTCAATTACATAAATGGACGAGATGGGTAGTGAATTTAGTGCATAACCTGCACTGATCAGATTACTAATTGTTTATATTCCTAAACAAGATGAAGGTCATACAAGAGCGCCGGTCCGATCAAACAAAAAAGAAATGGTGACCAGTTACAACATTTAATATTTGACAAAAAATTGTGCTGTCGAACCAATAATCACCTCCAAAATAAAAGATTTTGTTTACCTAATATATGTTTGTGTACTGTGTATATTTATTATATATAAAAGCACACACATACAGTATATGTTATGAAAATATTTACATGTATACATTTATATTCATAAAATATGTATGTATGCATAAAAAATGTATACATGCATGAAACTGTATTGCTATTTATACAGAGTAAATATACACAGTAGAAAAACCATATATATATATATATATATATATATATATATAATATTTTATATGAGCAAAAACTTTTCTTTTGGGTCTGTCTGACACCAGTGTGAAAAAAAAAAATATATATATATATATGTACATTTCAACCTAAATTGACCTAATTCAAAGGCATTCAATTAAACATATGCTGCAATTTGTTTAATAGCTAGGATTCTGTCTTGGAAAAATAAATAGTATCTACAAGAAAGCGTTTTGTTAGACCTCTATTCAGTCCTAATGTTCGGTGTAATATGGAAAATATGATTCAACCACATCTGCAATCTGTATGACACAGCTGTACAGGACTGAGGCTTTCCTTCCAGCAGAGTTTTAGTGTAATTACAGAGCTGACCTGCATTAGTTCATTAAACCTAAATTCAAAGAAATGATTATCTGGCAGAAAGAGAGAAAGAAAGAGGATGTTTCTCCTTCCCTTCTGCCCTCATCTATCCGGCCTGCTCGTCCTGACTCTTATAAACGGCCTTTAAAAGCCTTTTTTATGTTGTTGTTTTTTCCTCTTACAGTAAATGGAGCCATAATTTAACATTTTAATACATGTTAATGTGTTGTTTAACCTTCTCTCCACAATCAAGTGTCTCTAAAAGGTTAACCTTGAACATGGGCCAGTTCTGACAATAATGTTCTCTGAGAATCTAATGGAACTGCGCATGATTGTTCAAGTCTGTGTTTTATATATATATATGCTTATGGTTATTTTTTAAATGCATAGAGCAAGGATTGTTTTCCTTGTGTGTTGCACATTTAGCTAGCATTCTAACGCCCTGTTTTCAATGTAAAAGCATCCTAGGTTGAAAACAGTTTTAATGTTATTCCATAACTTGATTGTGGACAAAATTAGTCCAGGAGATGAAGTGCATAGACGAAAACTGAATTTATCTCACTCTGTCCACGAGCTGTGAAAACAATCCCTCTCTGTACACGTATAAGAGCATGTATGGAGCGTCTGATTGAATTTTCTGAACTACTTACACGTCTCAGAGGACACTTTTCCACTCTAGGACTTTTCATTTGTATCCTTGCCAGCGGTGTGTGTGTGTGTGTGTGTGTGTGTGTGCTGCAGAACATCAACATGAGTTCATTAGATTGTGGGATAGCTACAGGGTCAAAGGTCAAAGGCAGTTCAGGCCCGTTTTACGGCTCTGGGCTGCAGATCCGCTCTGAGTTTAAAAGACATGGCATGTTTATAAAGTGATTTTATCACAGAAAACAGATCCTGTTCTTGAGAAGTACAACAATTTAGCATAATATTCACAAATCTGCATACACAGTACCATTCAAAAGATTGGAGGCAGAAAGGTTTGTTTATTTTTCTAAATTATTACTTCTATAAAGCAAGGATGCATTAAATTAATCAAAAGTGACAGATGTTTATACTATAACAAAAGCTTTTAATTTATAATTAATGTTGCTCTTTTGCACTTTCTATTAATCGAAGATTCCTGACAAATATTTAGGCACACCTGTTTTCAACGCTGATATTAATCAGAAATATTTTTGAGCAGCAAAGCAGCATATTAATAATTTCTGAAGCATCATGCAACACTGAAGACTAGAGTAATGAATTACACTTAAACATGAATTGATTTAGAAAAGTTATTTTAAATTGTAATAAGATTTCAGATTTTTACTGCAATTTTGATCAAATAAATGCAACCTTGATGAACATGACTCTTCTTTCATTAAAAAAAGAAAAGGGGAAAAAAATAGTATGTACATAACCTATACATTTATTCAAACACCTTTAACATTTCTTGCACATTTACTATTACATGCACACGATTATATTTTGTGTGCACGATTTAGCCTACTATTTTTTGTGTTGTGTATAATCACAGTTTATTCAGAGTTCCCTGTATGAAGAATCTCTGGGTATAATATTTCATATAATACATCCTTACTTACATAAATGAACAACAGTGCCCTGTTTCCACTAGTAAAAAAATATGAGAAAATCTATCTGGTGTCTGAATCATTTTTGGTTCCTTTTTTTTTTACCTGCCGGTCATAACAAAAGGGGAGGATGCAGGAGGAAAAGGGGAGGAGAGACGAGGAGAGGAGTGCAGATGGCACACAAACATAATGAGGCTTGCAAATAAACAAGCAGTTGATTGATGTGATGGAGGAGACGTGCAGCTGATGGAGACCGGACTGCGATGGCAGCAGAAGCTCCTGAAGAGCTGGAGAGTCTCTGTGTGAGGCGGCATTGATGTGGCTCTGGGCGAGTGATTAGTATGTCTGCTGTAACACAGCTCCTCTTTGTTCTGGGCTCTATTGGTTCTTTCAGGCTCGTCTGTGGAGGCTCCACTGGCATGCTGCTGAAAGCCTTTCTGATGTTCCTCCATGCCCTGGAAGCTAAAGGCTCATCCCACAGGCGCTGACCGTCTCTCACATGTCTGTCTGTCTCTGATACCTACAGCGTTCATTCCCATGCAGACGTGTCACTCTCATTAGGACTAAAAGCATTTCTTGTTTTTAAGATGTTTGATTTAGTTAGCGATGCTGACTCCACAAGACGATCTGTTTGGACGACCAGCTTCAACAAATCTGGCTTTGTATCTTATAGTGTTCAACAGGGTTTTGGGTTAAAAGTGTCTGCTAAAAGCCCAAATGTGAAGTATTTCTAGAATGTGTAAATAGTGCTACTTTCTTAGAGCAAATAGAAATTGAAGCGTGTGAGTTAAAGCATTTAATGCATTTGTGCTGAATTTATGTAGAAATAAATTCACTCGACTGAGAATTTTACTTGAAGGCAAGAGATATCCTAAGGCAGATTTCGCTTTAAGTCACATGAATTCACTGCATTGACGAACAGAAAGCCATATATGCCCTTGATAATAATGAGTCGCCAAAATGTTACGAATGTTGCTAATGTTCTGATTTCTCCCGAACTCTTAGATGAATCTGTCGTTTAGCTGTACTAACTATTAAGTGTATTAAGTTCTTTAAAATTAGGACATTTTCTGTAGTAATATGCTGTGTCCGAAATCGCATACTTCCCTACTATATAGTATGCGAAAAACAGTATGCGAGGCGAGTAGTACTGTATGTCCAAATTCATAGCATTCGAAAGTCTGCGAGAAGTACCCCGATGACCTACTACTTCCACCCGAATTCTGTGGTACGCATACCATGGACACTTTCCTATCCCATGAGGCTCTGGGAGGCATCATATTCGAAAAATGGCGGAAAGTGGAGACGCGGCTCATTTCAAGTGTACGTACCTCAGGAAAAAAAACATTACATGACACTTGTTTAACACAATCTAAATAAACGAATGACTTATTGAAAGTTACAATTTTTGTGCTGTTGTGTCATGACACGTGACAACATCAACATGGCGGATGTCATACTCCCCACATTCATACCCACTTCTTAACAATCGGGTAGTACGTTCAATTTTAAATGTAGTACCTACTTAAGCAGTATGTGATTTCAGATACAGCAATAGAGTCAAGGTGTTATGATAATCACAAGTTCTGCTTTTATTTTGATCGTCCGTTTTACACACTCTACAAACAGGAGGAACATTGCAACTGCATTTATTATACTATCATAAGACTGTCTGCTTAATATCTTCTAATACTTTATTTGATGTGTCCACAACATAATGACTATGAAAAACCATATGTCAACTTAAAACAGTTTTATAGGCTTTCATTTAATTCCATTACATATACAGCAATACAAGTGTCAAACAAACCCATACCCCAGTTTTTACATACACAGCCTAGTTCTAGATTAAAATGTAAATCTGAGCTGCTTCAGTTGACAGAAACTTGCACTGACTGATCTTAAAACATGTCAGTGTCTTTGTTTTGTCTGAAGATGCACACCAATAATGCTTTTTTTTTCTAAGGCATGTTTATAAAAATTACTCAGTGATCTAATCTTGTTAAAGCCCTGTCTATGAAACATGCCTTAGAAAAAAGGTGCATCTCAAAGATGCACTGGTGTGCATCTTAAAGGAATAGTTCCCCCATCATGAAAATTCTGTCATCAATATTTTGAAAAAAAGTTTAACCAGGATGTTTTGGGTCACTATCGACTTCCATAGTATTGTTTTTCCTACTATGGAAGTCATTGGTGACCAAAACAGCCTGGTTTGAATATCTTCCATTGTGTTCAGCAGAACAAAGATATTCATACATATTTGAAACTACTTAAGGGTGAGTAAGCAATGACAGAATTTTCATATTTAGGTACTATTCCTTTATGCGTTGTCTATAAAACCGGAGGGTAATGTCTTAATAGTATATAAAACTCATATCCAGAGGAAACGGCTGTCATCCAGTTAATTTTGCAGTTTAAAAGAATTTCAAAGATGTGGGCCCCCACGCCTCACTTAGATCAGAAATGTAAGTTCACAGAAAGATAATGGTTTGAGAAACACCCCACTGCTGCCACACTAACTCCAGGATCAGTGTGAGAGGAAACTCCTGGAGCAGAAGAATGAGAGATCCAGCGATCCACTTCAGACTGCATCGCTGTCAGCTTCAATCCACTCACAGAACACACACACACACACATGCAGGCGTAACGTGTGTTTGCATCAAACGCCACAGATCTATGTTGTGTGCAGAGTGAGGTTTTAAGTGATTACTGTAAAGCTCTTTCAGTGATGAGAAATGTGATATACGATTTGGCATTAATTCATGTTTTTATTGATATGCAGCTGCGAAGCCTTGATGCTGTCTTAAGTCGTATGTCAATAGCCATTCCTGCTTGTTCTTTTTATGGTATTAAAACTGTAAATTAGGGTATTTTATTTATGGCATAATGTGTAAGTCTGCGCCCACAGTATCTGGTAGAAAAGCCCTACAGATTTTCACAGCTTTCACAAATCTTCCTTTGCATGTTTGTTTACTATAAATTAACATTGGCCGATACTTTCAGCTCCTCCGAACACTGTTTTTTTCTAACTCCTATAAATGTAAAATCTTGAAATCTTGCATGGAAATCCATGTCTTGATAACAACAACCTTTAGGGGAAACTGGACATGTGGACTCAGATAATCAGTGGTTTTCCATATGGAGGAAGGACGAGGAAAGCGTCTTCCCTCACGGGTGTTGTATTTGACATCATGGTCTGAAATGGACTCTGTTACTGTTAATAGCTGTGAATGTATGACACAGAATCACATTAGGGTGCCAATATTGTCTTATAAGTGCAGCTGCCACAAATATAATTGCACGTATCCAGATTCTAAGAAATTTTACAAAACTTGATGAGTTTTGGTGAACTTTTGTTTTCCTGAACACGCTGGTAAACGGTAAATGTTAACACTGGATTAAAACCTACTGGCTTTCTCTCATATCTATATCTATATCTGTATCATCTATCTATAGATATAAGAGAGTTCTATCTATCTGTCTGTCTGTCTATCAATGTATCGTCCATCTACATATAAATGTGTGTGTGTGTGTGTGTGTGTGTGAAATTCTTTTATATTTAGTTATTTTTATTTCTTTATTAAAAAAAAATGCTTATTAATTTCTTGTGATGCAATCCTACAGTATTAACAAATCTTGAATTCATACATTTTTGTCACCTTCTTCTCTGTTTTGAGTGATTGATCGTAGGCCTTTGAGTTCAGGCATCTATTTTTTAATGAACATTTCCAAACTTATCTAAAAATTATGCGCTGAAATCAATTAGGCTCTTTATCAATCAGCTCCAAAAGAAATACAAAACCTGTGCTAGTTGAAAAAAAAAACCAAGATGACAAAAGTATTGATTCCAAGAATTGGTGATAATACACTGTAAATATGCATAGTACAACAATTGTAATTTTGGACTGGGAACTGCAAATGAGTGTGACTCAGAGTGGTAGGGTTTGCATTAAAACATTTCTTAACTGAAAACACTCTGAAAAAGGGTTTTTTGCAGCAACGCTATAAACCATCTACACCAAAGAACCTTTATTTTTTATATAGTCCCATTTTATTATCTCCATTCCGGAGTCGTGAACCTCAAGTTGTTAAAATGTCTATGACTTACAATAAAAATTCCCTCTTTTCTGATGATTCTGAACGCTGAAAGATTTCCAAAGTCTAAACGAAAAACTACTTTGTTCACATCTTTGTAATGCTTATAAATCTAAATCCAAATCTGCAAGCACTTTATTTCCTGTTTAGCCCACATCCGTACCGTTGCATGACGTGTGCTGAGTCTGAACGCTTGTTAGATGGATCTGATGAGCGAATGTGCTGCTGGTCAAGACAGATGTTTGGACAGTGTGACCGTCTCTCATGCTACGTGAAAGATCTCTGAGGGATTCCTGTTAGAGCTTGGCAGATGGCGAGACACACACAGGTACAGAACTGTCCTTTTACAAACTCAAACTAAGGATAAACAGAGAACAACCAGGAGACTGTCTGCGAAGTCATTCCGAATACATTCCAAGAAATCTGTCTCGTAGCCAGAGGCTCGCTGCTCAATTTGGAACAGGGAAACTAGCCTGAAGTTCTCGGCTGAGTTAAGCAGGCATCTCTCAATCATACACACTGGATTGAGCGTGTGTGTGAGTGTGTGTGTGTGTGTAACCTCCCCCTCTTTCCCAGTGGCAGGAGCACTAGAGTGGATGCTTCAGACCTGGAAGGCACTTTTCAGCCTGGTCACACACACTGAGGCCCTGCTGCTTGGCTGCGCACCATGGGTCACCGGCTTACATTAGAAAAACCCAAGCGAACACAGTCAAGCGTGCTGCTTGAACATACCTGACAAAACCCAGCGCTGCACTGAGCATTACAACAGATCGATGCACTGCGCCCAAACAAGACGCTTAAATAAAATGCATAAAATCATTTTTAGCCTTGCGTTCCAGGAACACTTAATTGCTACTGCTTAATTAAAAGACGAAATCAGTGCGAAGAATGTAAAGATTCAACATTACTCATTGGGATTGAAGCGAAGGATGGAATCATTCGATCGTTAATCCTGAATTAAGCGCATTAACCGGGTAATAACTGAAATGGATGAAGGACAAGGTCGATTGTTTTGATTGGGAGTTTTACACCTCTGTGAGATATATCTATTCCTTGGCAGCGGGCTGGAAAATGAGATGGAGTCGAGGAGAGAAAATGGAGGTCTATCACTGGTCAAAGGCGAAAGTGAGACAGACCCTGAACGTCAGACTCAATGATTTAGCTCGTGTTCGAAACATCTATACATCCCACCATCCCACCTCATATTAAAGTGTCTAATGAGTTCCCACCATAAATTAATGAATTAATTACAAAAGTAATAAAAAAAAACTTTAGTTTTAGACTTTTTAAATTCATATATTAATATACAATTTTGTTTATGTAGATTAAATACATGAAAAAAATCATTAGGTTTTACAATTATCATAATACCATTAATAATTTATTTGCAAAACCAGATTAATGATTAATTGAGTAGATTATACTGTGAGTAAAAAAATATATTTTGTTTGTAAAAATAACCACTATTTCAAATAAATATGCTTTTTTTAAATTTAGGTTTTTATGATAATACTAGGCTACTAATTATAAAAAAAAAAAATTGTAACATTATTCTATTTTAATAATCCTGATAACTTAATATGCTAATTAAATGTTATATCATAATAAACAAATGTGTAAATTAATAAATAAGTAAATAAATAATTTCTAAAATATAATTGAAATGGTTTATTATAATAATTTACATTATTGTATTGGTATTGAATTATGAGAAACATTATGAATTGTGTATAGAAAATAAATTAATTGTCATTTAGGTTTTTATGATCTTGCTAGTGCTCAATGCTTAATTATTACGCACACGCACGAACGAACGCACGCATAAACTGCATAGAAATAATTGTGACGTTAATATTCTGATATAAATGAATATGTTAATGGGATATTATATTTGATTATTAAATTATATTTTTACAATAATTTAATATTATCATATCACACCCCCAAATATTTGTTATCACAGAAACCCGTGACATTCTCTTTAAATACATCAGAGATATTAACAAAAAACACATGTGCCGCGGACAAACATGAAGAGCAAGAATCTCCCCTGTGCAATGATTGACGTGCACTGAGAGACAGGCAGAGGCGGGGCTACACGGTCTCTTCGTCCAATCATGACGTGTGGGCGGGGCCAAAGCATCGCAGAGTCTGTGAGCTTTGAGAGCGCTACAATGTAACAAAAGCAGCGGGATGAAACAGTAAAATAACGCGCGAGTGTATGAAGCGCTGCGTTCACGCGGGACCTGATTAATAACACACGCCACACACACGCGCGCGCACTCCGGTGAGTTTAGTGGTTAAAGGGTTGATAGTGGCTCGAGCTGTGAGTGAGTAACTGAGCTCAGGAGGACTGTGCTTACAGAGAGACTGCCAGAGGAATCTCCGCCGCAGCTGGACAGAGGACCGGAGCGGACCGACATGGACGAGCAGCCGCGCCTGATGCACGCTCATGCGGCCGTGGGGATGAGCGGACACCCGGGCCTGTCTCAGCACATACCGGACAACACCGGAGCCACCGACGGAGACGGAAGGAAGCAGGACATTGGAGACATTTTACAACAGATCATGACCATCACTGACCAGAGTCTGGACGAGGCGCAGGCCAGGTGAGCTGTCACTCATCTCATCCGAAGATCTGGAATATTCAGACTGACTTTCATCTTCAAGACGCCATTGACACTTGATTGATTAGAGTAGAAAATAACGTACACTTTTTTTACCAAGCAATAGTCATTAAATAATTTAAAAAATAAACTCGTCACAGAAAATATAATAGTACAGCAACTGCACACTTTATACCGTGCACTTAATTTATATGATAGAAAATTTATATATTAAAATTATTAATAGTTTAAATATAAAAATGTAAAATAATGTGAATAAAAATGAAAGGTTTTTACATTTATAGATTTTAGTAATTAATACATATTATATGTGTAGCATTTACACATATTTTTTTTGCTCACCAATGCTGTACTAATATATAAGCTAATTAAAGACAGACTTCCAAAAATATTCAGTTAAGCTGATTTAATATTCAGCACTTGAATGTGTAATTTGTGATAAATAACACACATCACTACAGCTATTGCTAAAACTGTAAACTCTTGATAAATAAATATGAGATCTGTTTTGTTTCAAAAGCTTTATATTCTACTGATATTTTATTATTATTATTTTTTTTAATCTTAGTTGGCATTTAATTCTTGTTAAACTTATCAAGTGCCTTTTTTTATTAATTCTATTGTAATGCCAATAACTGCAGTGAGTAAATAAGGGATATTAGTGCAGGCAGTATAGTTTAGATGTTTGACATCAAATATTTACTTGCAGATCAGACGTTATTGACTAGGTAGGCATCCAGATATGGACTGATAACACAATCGTTGTTGTCACTGTGTCCAAACATATGTAGTGTGTAGTGACAGACATCAGTGTATTTTTCTGACATGCAGTGCTCATTTTTTGTCAATAGAAATGAACAGATGCCACGGTAGAATTTGACAGACAGCACTGAGACTCGTATCACGCGTTTCACCGTGTCCCTTTAGGATAAACATTGCTCAGAATAGAGGTTTTTAATTCAATGAGCTCAACTATATTTTACAATTGTATCTTTCTTTTTCCCCTGTATATTTTAGAACTATCTGCAGTGTTATGATTTTTTTTTTTTGTAATTTAATGTAATCACTCTATTGCTAAATGCTTGAATTAATCCTTTTTTTTTTTTGCATATGGATGTGTTCAGTAAAAATGCATTTTTAAAAAATAATTAATTTTAAATGTTTTAGTTACAATATATGCAATGATACGAAAATATTAATTATTAGTGCTAATTACTAATGGAATTTTGTTAACAGCATGCAAAATATGGTAAACAGAGAGGAGCACGAGTTTGCTCGGGTCTGTATGTGCTTTGAATTTCACCAGGATCAGTGTACGTTTAGGCAACGGGCAGATGCATAAGTCTTTGCTAGCCGAGTGAAATATTCGTCTGCTCAGAAGCTCACCGCGGCCTTGTGTTGTGTTTCAGAAAACATGCTCTCAACTGCCACAGAATGAAGCCAGCGCTCTTCAACGTCCTGTGTGATATCAAAGAAAAAACAGGCAAGTCATGCTATGCTTTTAAACATATATACACCATGCTTGAGTAGCACATGTGAGATAATTAAAAAAAAAACATTTTTTAATTACAACACTGAATATTTGATGGACATCAAGTGCATATGTTTTTCAGTGTCTGGTCGAAGCTGTGAAAGCTAATTGTTGTCTTTTAATGGTTTGCACATGTCATGCATATCTAATCCTCATAAAAATCTTTTAATTGGAAACACAGTGCTGTAGTGGCATGCTGTTTCAGAGAATAGATTTCAGTGGGTAAAATGAGGGTTTGTGGCGATCGTAGTAAGGAAATGAAGAAGTTGAGCTTCTTTGACCTCTGACTGGTAAATCATCTTTAGTACTCTTGCACAGTAAAGTGCTTGTTTTTTTTTGTGTAGCTACGTTCTGTTTAGCAAAAGGCAGGATTGAATTACAAACTGCCTAAGTTGCTAAGTATTTATTTAGTTGCCTTCTGCTAAATCCATGAATTTGTGTTTGTGCATTTTTGGAGGGAAACCTTGTTTCGTGGAGCCATTGCAATGATTAAAGGCGTGGAGAAGAGGGTCGAATGTGACTCTTGCGGTCTGCTGTGTCGAGAGCGGCGCTGTGTTTTTTTCTTTTCTCTCGAGTACAGAGACTAGGATTTGTGCTGCTGAGATATTGAGACGCTATCGCTCTGCGGTTTGATGTGGAAACGGTTCCAGCGTGTTTCACAGTCATTAGTGCATGAAATAAAAAGGACTAGATGAAGGATAAAGCAGATTTCTTTATCATTATCTCTCTGACTGCTCTGTTCCAGCTGTGAGGCTGTGGGTGGTTCTCATCTCTGTTGATTCTGTCTCTGTCTCCGCCGCCGTGATGCTTGCCGATGATGTTTTCATTGAGAGCGGGGGGTTTCTGCGGCCTGCTATGCGTCCGAGAGGGGAGTGACACAGCTATGCGTGGAGTTTTACTCCCCGACGTTTCTTTTTCTGTTTGTTTTCCTTTGGCGAGTTCACGCAGAGTTCGAGCGCGGAGCGATGTGGACGTATACCAGACTGCTCTGCTCCTCTTTGCCTTTTTACTGCAAAAAATACCGACAACAGGTTTAAGATTATTGAGGTTTGTTTGTGAAAACGTTTCCGCCCCACTTCTGCGGCCTTCAACACATCCGTGAATGTTTGTCATATTCAGGAAAGCTCTTTTTAGGAATTATAGATGGATTCAAAGAGTTGTGCGCCGCTCGTGTCTCAGAGTGTTTTGGATTTTGAATGTATGCTGACGTTTCAGTCGTTGTGTGTTTTAAGAGGCAGACATTCTGAGTCGTGCGCTCGTTAACTTTATTTGTTTTGAAATCATGCAGGAATCATGGAAAGTGTTTATTCTGTTTGACATTCGTGGAGATGTTGGTGCTTTGGCAAAAGCGATGTTTGGTTCACAGTGGAGGACTGTTAAGCTTGTTTGCTGAGAGTTACTGCTGAAAAGAAATCCTTACAGATCAACTTTTACTAAAATTATAATGGAATGTAATGGCATTAAATTAGACTTTTGTGCCAGTTTGCAAATGCTTTGTAACACTGAAGTGTTTTTGCTTTTATCTTCTGGAGCTGATAATGTAATGATAATAACTAAGTCTTATTTACTCAGATTCATTTCTTTTATATTGCATTTTGTCGTTATTTCTCTTAAACACTTATAAACTTCGCTTCAAGGTACAATTCGTAAGATAATTTTAAAAAGCATACTCAAATGAGATTTGCTGAATTAGGGGTTTATAATGTATAAATTGTAAAAAAAAAATTAAAAAGGTTAACGATTATAAATATGTCGTCATGGGATTTTGTCACACTTTATGCTTTTTAAAGTGTAAACATTTAACGTTTTATGCACAATAAATAATTTGTTTGCATTAAAAAAAGAATGTTCAACCCTAATGCAACAATAAGACCCTGAAAGATCTGACTGGGTTTGGTAAAATAGTTTCAGTTGAAAACGCCGTCTTCTTAAAGCTCAAGATCACATGCAGACCTGTCAGTGAGTTTGTAGTGTGTTTTTACAGTTCCTCCCCTTGTGCCAATTGACACCTGCAGGGGAGGACACGGCCCTGGGTCACAACCCGACCTTTGACCCTGCTGTGTTTTTACTGGGATATAAGGGAATGGCAGACACAGGGGGAAGTCTGAACAGCCTGAGTGTTCTTCTGGGTGCAGAGAGAGGAAGAAACACTTTATTTTAGTCCAAACGTCTTGAGACACCACCATATTTCCATGCCGCTCTTCTCTGCTCGCTTTCATTCCACTCATTTTTTTTGTTGTTGTCTGAGGAATGTGTTTGTGCGAAGACTGTGTGTGTGTGTGTGTGTGTGTTTGCTTGTAGGTGGATTTTATAGTCTTTGTGCATGTTCAAACTGTCATCTTTACACACATTTTTGAGAATCACTGTTCAATGATGAACACAAACCACACATTTTATATTAATGCAGAACGTGTTTTATAATCTTTATAAAAGCAGTAAAGCTGTGTATTATCTTGACTGCACTATGGTAAAATCGCTGTAATGCATGGCTTCTAATGGCTGTGCTATTGTTCAAGCTATATTCATTTCTCCTATCACTCAGCACACTTTTTACTTCTTGTATGCAGATCTAATGGATTTTGCAGCATTTTTAGCATTTAGTTTTTTTTTAGCTGCATTAAAAAATCATTTTTATGTGTAATTAGTGATGAGTTTCAAATCGTGTCCAGAACAGAAATAGAGCAATGCACTTGTTTACACGCTCAGGAAACAATGGCAGTGTCTTGTCTGAGCGTCTGTGATCTTTGAAGCGTGCAGCACAGAACTGTGTTGGAAAGGATCTGGCACCAAATGGCTTTCCAAAAATACACTCTCAAACAATTCCAGCCAGATCAGTTGGCTCACACGGACCCGATACCATGCAAACTCTCGTTTCTTTATTCTTCACGGTGAAATAACCCAGCCAGCACTTGAAAGGAGCCCTGCAAATACGTCTCTTTTTTTTTCCATCTTTGGTTTTGTCTCAGTGTTTCTGACACTTGGAGACTCGTCTCTATGGAAGCGGAATTCTTGGATCTCTTGGAACTTCAGAACGATGTCAAGGCATCTAATTGCTGAATGTCAGAGTTTGTTCTGTGACACCACCTTGAACCTCCAGCGTTGACAAAGACACAGTAGCGGCGCTCTGCCGTTGAGGAGTATGAGGGTTTGAACACCTGTCAGAAATTTTACGTCGCATTCAAATAGTCGTTAACTTCAGAAAGATCCAAATGAAGCTCTAATGGAAGCTGTTTATGCACTCAGTGGCTTGTTTGTTGTTTGTTCATTCCATTCTGAATGAGCTTTTATCAGCTTTGTTTTTATGAGTGCAATGTTTTTCACGTTGACTGTAGTAAATATTTTTTTTAGACTTGTTTTGTAAACAAGTCAAACTTAAATAATAAAAAAAAAAAATTGGTTATTACAAATTTTTATTTTGAGTGCTTTTACGTGTCTCAAGCTGATATTTTTTATCTTAATTTTAGACAACTTTAGAGTACTTTTATTTTATATTTTATTTTATATATAATAAAAAAAGCTTGTTTATAATAAATAATTTATTTTTTTCATGTTTATAAAGCAATGCATTTCTTAAAAGCTAAAACTATTTAGATTAGATTTAATATTTAATATTGTATTATTAGCTACTGTTATATGTTTTTAGAAAATTCTGCATATTTTGTTTCTACATAATCAGAAAAAAATCTATTTAAAAACAAGTAAAAAATAAATTGCTTTTAAAATTTTATAATTTCTTCTAGTTTAGTGAACGTTTTGCAAATAACGCATTTCGAGAAGAACGCGATACGAATGAACCAAACACAGCTGGTAGCCCATCAGCTAATCAGCTTCCCCCGTCCCCTATAAAAACCCAGACTTTCAAGCCTTCCACATCTCGCTTCAAGCATCCCTCCTCCTCCCCTTCTCCGCCTAAAACCCAATTCACGCCTCCAGGGGGAGCAGTCTGGGACCGAGCCGAACTTCGAACCCTTGCCCACACTAGGGTTCCACTAGGGTTCCACTAGGGTCCGCGGTTCGCCGTTCTCCCGGGTTTGCTTCCCTGACAGCGTGCCAAACCCGCAAAAAATTCTACTAATGAGGAAAGCGTGAACTTATGTTCAAGTATGTTTTAAGCTTCCTTGAAATAAACAAGCTTTTCTTTTTTAAAGTTGTGGTACAGTAGAAGCTCATGTAGGTTATTTTTGACACTGTAGGTTTCTATAATAAACAAGCTCTTTTTTAATTTTGTCTTCGCAAAGGTTTTTTTCTGGCTTTGTAAAAAGGGAAATATAAAAATAAAGAGCTCATTTAGTTATTGGTTTTAACACAGTGCAATGTTTTTTTATTGCAACCATCTGTAAGCATATGATGATGATTATAAATCTCAGTCTTCTAAACGTCTGTCAAACCTCTCAAATCTTGACTTACATTGTTTTCTCTCCGTGCAAACCTCAACAAAAGGCTAGTTTTCTTGTGGCATGTGTTTAAACGGTGTAAGGTTTAGCGCCTGGGGGTTCGGGTGATGTAATGTTATTTTTTGATGGGTGAGAATGAGGTGAGCAGAGGGCAGGGCGGGAATATTTGACAGCGTTGAAACGAGCCAGAGATATGATTACTGCAAGCGCGCTCAGTTCTCTGGGTCCTGTGGGAAGCTCGACTCCTTACGGCTTCTTAGGCTGAACACACCAGTGCACACAGTATACACTTCTATAGCTCATTACAGACGGAATAAATCATCTACGGCAGCTCGGTTTCAAACCAGCAGACAGACCATTTAAGAGTGTGCGGCGTTAACAATGACATGCTTGATGTCACAAAATGGATTCAAGAGGGCGTCTGTTACGGTGATATTAAAAACGCCCAATTTTGGTGGAAATCTGTGCGTTAAGCCACTTCATAAAATAGAATTGTTCATGCAAATACTTGGCTATGCTCAGTACAGCATACTACCGTATTATTTGTACTATTGCTGCAATGCACTTTTTATTGAATATTACATGATACAGTCCCAAACTGCAATGTGCAACACTGCATCTAAAAATGCAATGCATATTTAAAATTCATTTTAATATTCAATCATCCATAATGGTAAAACTTTTGCTATTCATAATTTGATCAGACATTTAAATTAAATGATTTAAAAATGTTTTATTTCCAAGATGAAGACAAAACTATTATTTTTATTTTGCTTTCTTCTTTGTATCTCATGATTAGGAATTTTATTCTCAGAATTACGAGGTATGCACTCTGAACTTGTGAATATGAGGGCAAAAAATGTAAATGTTGGATTTAACTTTTACATTTTTTTGTTTTTAGTTTGATTGCATGCACATGATTTTACATCACACAGTAAAGATATGCAATCATTCCTGCTTCCTATTACAAGTTTATTTTGCATGCAATTTATTATTGGCATTTAGCAGTGCTTTTCCAGATCTTACCCGGAGGCCTCTACATTCACTCCTGTTGAATAACACACGAGTGTGCAGCATTCAGCGGACTGGCGCTTCCCTCAGGTGCCCGATCAGGTGAAAACAAACAAAGCAACTCATATTCTCCAGCACAGCTGCCTGAAATCATTTGCTTCTCTGTGCACAGACCATCACCGACACACGGCCGTTCTGGTTCTAATACGCGCTGCTTTGTCTTTCGCTCTCTGTGTGTGTGTTTTTTTAAACATGCTGATGCAGCATCTCCGCGGAGCACCAACGAGTAGGATATGAGAATCACATCTGTTGGACCGGCTAATCATCCTTCAAGCGGAAATGCTAAAGCCTAATCCAGCACATAATAGAGGCGCACATGTGCTGACTGGCAGCGCACGGCCGGCGTGGCGTTTTTTGGAACGGCTCCGGCAGGCTTTTGCAGAAATGAGATTAGGAGAGCACGCAACAGCAGTTACGGAGAGATCTGTCATCGTTTTCTCTGAGTATACACTGGAGCACAATCACATTACCTTATGAATTATGCAAATTGTCAGTGGCCTAATTGAGATGTGTTAATCATATTAAGAAGCTTAATAGCTGGAATTTAACTGTGATGCTATTTGGTAATTAAGCACGACGGCGAGTTTGGGGTGCTGTTGATTGAGCTGCTCGTGGAAGATGATGTGGAGTGTTTATGTGTCTGTCTGTCTGTACAGGCATCAGAGACATTGTGCCTTTATTTGCCTTTATAATATTCAGAATGAAATGGAGAGAACTGATTCACGGAAATGAGTCAGACTTACCAACTCTGATGCTGATGTTAAAATGAGACGCAATCAAAACATCTTTTAACATTCTTATAGGTTGCAAAAATTGATAAATAAGTACGAAAATTGCCTCACAGGTGTTTACACAATTGCATTTTTTTTTTTTTTAGAATATTTTTTTTTATATTTTTGAGTAGAATACTTTAAGAAATACTAGACTAGACTCTTTAAAATATCTTTAAATTGTTTGAAGAAGTATTAAGGAAACCAAAACCAATAAAATATACATTTCTTTTATATATTCTTTCCTAATAAAATAAAAAATAAAAAAAATCTATTTAAAAAAATCTATAAAAATTTATGTTTATTAAAAAAAAAGAATATAATTTTTTTCCCTTTAATTGATTAAAAGACAGAGACGATTTATTTTGTTACAAGTTATTTACATTTCAAATAAACGAACCGCAAACATTATAGTCATCAAAGAATCTCGGATATAATGCATATCAGAAATGCTTCTTTAGCAGCAAATCATAATATTAGGATGATTTCTGAAGGATCATGTGACACTGCAGATTGGAGTTATGAAGTTACATAATAAAAATAATGCAGTATTTTGACAGTTTTTATTGTATTTTTGATCAAATAAATGCAGCCTTGTTGAGCAGAAGATACTTCTTTCATTTTATTTCAAACTAATCTTAAAGACCCTCTAACTAGCTAATTCATTTTCTATTACTGTCAATTTTATTGACAGGCCTGATACCTAATATTTGATATATTGCCGAGCCCTAGTGATTTTGTGCCTTACAGAGACAAAACCATTATAGAATGGCAGATTCACCAGGGTAATAAAACCTCACAAAGCGAATGCGCCTCATAAACTGCCTCAGAATCTGTTCTTTTGTCAATAGATGCTATCTTGTGCTCAAACGGGCTCTGCTCGCAGAGATATGAATGAGAAGCGCATTAGACGAGATGGCGCTCAGTGCATTAGACAGAGACGATGTGGCGATTTTATCTGGCCGCTTGCTTTGTGTCGTAAAGCTGGTAGGTGGAGACACACTCTGCCCTCCGTTACTGCCAGCTTTCTTGATATGTTACGACTTTAATCAAATCTGAAAATTTGTAATGCACATTAAAGTGAACGTGAAGTGCTTCTCGCGAGCGCCGTTGCCATACCAACCCCAGAGGAGTCGTCTGTCTTTAATGCACGGTTGGGAATCTGGTTTCTTCCCCCCTCGCCGTCACCGGCTCACGGAGAGATGGAGACTAGAGGCCTCTCTCCACGCACTGGAAATGACACAAATTAATATACACTCCTTAAACTAGAGCAAGATTAATGGCTGCCTTTCGCTGCAGTTTAGTCCCACTGTCAGTTGCCGGGTGTTCCTTGGACAAAATCAACACTAATCAACATTTATCCCACTTTTGCCCTGGGCTCTCAGGATGTAGGGATCCAAACCCCCCCCCGCCGCGCGTTTCAGCTCCCATCCAGCGCGTTCATAACTCACCCGCTCTCTACAGCACGTCGCATTAGAGATGTGATAGATTTATGGTTTTATTTGCGTCTGATAGTTAACTAGGTAAAACCCTGCATCTAACTCATCGCCGTGTGCGCGTGTGCTTTTGTGATATATGCTTGGAAATTAAACGGTTGAGGTCTATTCTGTTCACCAAGGCTGTGTTTATTTGTTACAAAATACAGTAAAATTCTGAAAAGTTATTACTGATTAAAAAAGCTGTTTTCTATGTGCATCTATTGTAAAATGTAATTTATTCCTGTGATGTGAAACTGAATTTTCAGCTTCATTACTCCAGTATCCTTCAGAAATTCTTCTAATATGTTGGTCTGTTGCTCGAGAAACATTTCTGATTATTAAAAACAGTTGCTTCATATTTTTGTGAAAACATGATAGCGTAGGGCTGTACCTTAATCCGGGAATGTTAGCATGCATAAATCCATTGCACGCATATTCATAAAAAAATGCATTTTATATCTAGAGTCTCAAGTGTGAGTATAATGTAGTTTTTTTTATGAAGTATTTTATCAAGTTGAAATTTTGTTTATATATAATGCATATGTTTATGCATAATATTTCTCCTAAAAAGTCATATTGTAATGTTGAAAGTATGTTTTTAAGCTTTTAAAATGACTTTGGGGTCCCTTACCGGTCACAAGTTTTACAACGAGGCCCCTTTTTGACTGTTGTTAGTGGGTTTTGATTGGTGATCGATGATTTAAACGTCCCATCGAGAGAGATTTACTGTGGAAATTGTTTTATATAACAAACAAATGTATGAAACACTACTGTTCAAAGGTTTGGGGTCAGTAATGTTTAGAAATTAATATTTTTATTCAGGGTTGATGCATTGAGTTGCTTATTTATAATGTTACAAACTTTCTGTTCAGCAAAGAATCGTAAAAAATCAAATGTGCTACAGTTTCCACTAAAATATGAAGCAGCACAGCTATTTTCAACATTGATAATAATCAGAAATGTTTGTCAAGTCAGCATATTATCATGTGACACTGAAGACTGCTGTCAAATTCAGCTCCGCATCACAGAAATAAATTGTATTTTACAATATTTTAAAATAAGTAACAGCTATTTTAAATTGTAATAATATATCACATTTTGCTGTATTTTTACGGTAAGCAGAAGAGATATCTTACCGACCCAAAACTTTAGAAAAGTAGTGACCTTACTAATAGAGTCATTGATTTGTTGGAAGTCAAGCAAACCATTGTGACCCATATGTTGTTGCCAGGTTTGAACTGATGCGTATGATTAAGTGGTGATGTTATAAATCGATACAGAAATGACTGTTCCTGTGTGCTTCCCCTCAGAGACCGGAGAAATGCTGTATCTCATTCTCTCCTGTATATTTAAAGCTCGGCTTTGCAAATGGCTCATGATTAGAAATGCTAATATATGGCAGTATTAAGTCTGTCTGTCATTACGTCTGCCAGTCTTCCCATTGTGTCCAGCGAAAAATCTGTCTTTAAAATACAGCTTCCCATCATGTCTCATAAAAACCATCAATAATTGCCTAGCTTATGCAAATTCCACTATTGTTTTCAATTTTTTAGACGGTGAAATGTGATATTATGGAGCAATGCTTACTCTTTTTTTTTTTTTTGATGGCTTGCACATTTATTAAATCTAAGGCGCTTGCACCAATTAGTGCGCTACTCTCATGTGTCTCTTTTAGCATCTTAAAATAGCCCCCTCGACGCAGCGCTCGTGGCACGGAAATGTTTTTTTAAGGAAGCATGTGGAGCCTTGTGCCCCCTGAAAGGAAACAAATGTTTGGGAGAAGCAGAGAGCGGCGGTTTTGGCCGCTTTCCCAGCACAGACGCAAGTGCCATCGCAGGCTCCGGAAGACTGAAGTTCCTCCTGCACACGCAAGAACCGACTGCAGCGTTTCCAGCAGAACTGCATGCTCGAAGTCCACATTCTGTGCTCCATAACCTCTCTCACCTCGCTCACGAGCATGAGCTGTTTTCTACCAGATCTGCTGTTAAGTGCTATAGAGTTATGCTCAGTTAAATCCAAGTGGTTTTTTGGAAGAAGGCGTCATCTTTTTCTTGCTAGATCAGCACTTGTGAAGCCATGCAACTTTCAGGGGTGTGGAATATGAGCAGGTGCTTGTATTATCACAAAAATCATATTTGTAGATTATTTCCTTGAAATTGTAATTGCGACCATCCCAAGTTATGTTGAATGATGTTTATACCATTGCTTGAAGCAACCGCCTACATGAAAATAAGCTAAAAACAACTGAAAAACATATCGCTTTTCTATAGTATTACGCCTCAAATGTGAGGTATACAGCAGGTTGGTTTCTTCTTTAAATAAAAATGTAAAAAAATGAATGCTGTCAAATGATTCTTCGCTATTAATCACATCCAAAACAAAGTTTTTGTTTATATGTGTGTATATTTATTATTTATAAATACATACAAAATATATTTAAGAGAAATATGTTATGTTCAGGGACGTGCACAGACATTTTGAGGGGCAGGGGCTCAAGTGAAATAAAGGGCACTTCTCATAATTACGTTTTTTT
>JAUCNO010001758.1:3186179-3208830 GCA_032353835.1 Enteromius viviparus | reverse complement strand
AATCGTGAGATGGTAAAAGATTCCCACCCCTAATATATATATATACATACATACACAGTGAGATCAATAAGTATTTGATCAACCTGTGATTTTGCAAGTTCTCTTACTTAGAAATCATGGAGGGGGTCTACAGTTTTTAGCATAGGTGCATTTCCACTGTAAGAGAGTCTAAAAAGAAAAATCCAGAAATCACATTGTATGATTTTTTATTTACAATTTATTTGGGAATTACTGTGTCAAATAAGTATTTGATCACTTGAGTCAAAAAAAAAAAGCCTCTGTTGACAATTACAGTCAAACGGTTCCTGTAGTTCTTCACCAGGTTTACACACACTGCACACACTCCTCCATACAGATCTTCTCTAGATCTTCTCTAGGTCTGTCAGGTTTCGGGGCTGTCACTGAACAACACGAAGTATCAGCTCCCTCCAAATATTTGGCTAGGCCAGGCCACTCCAGATCCTTCATATGCTTCTTACGGACACTCCTTGGTTTTCTGGTTGGAAGACCCAGCCATGACCCATCTTTAATGCTCTGACTGAGGGAAGGAGATTTTTCCCCAATATGTCACAATACATGGCCCCGTTCATCCTCTCCTTATTACAGTGCAGTCGTCCTGTCCCCTGTGCAGAAAAACACCCCCAGAGCTGATGCTTCACTGTATGGTATTATTGGGATGATACTCATCATTCTTCTTCCTCCAACCACAGCGA
The DNA here is from genome assembly GCA_032353835.1 of Enteromius viviparus. Lineage (NCBI taxonomy): Eukaryota > Metazoa > Chordata > Actinopteri > Cypriniformes > Cyprinidae > Enteromius > Enteromius viviparus. Next base: position 3,208,117 of record JAUCNO010001758.1, on the reverse strand, counting down.
ATGGAGTTAAGACCAAAACGTTCTACTTTTTGTAAATAATGGCAAATATATGCCATTAAAAAGTGATCGCACCACTGATGTTGGCGAGTGCGGTAAATCATTTCCGCGAGAGGAAAACATATGTACATGCGAAGAAACGGTGCCGCGAGCTCAAATCAAACCCTCGCGCACGATCACTCCTGCACTCAATCCTCTCTCGCCTGCTTGCGCGAACACTGTTATTTTTGTCAGTTGTGGGGCTTGGTGTTTTAGTTACAAACTAAACAAACTAAACTTAACAACAACCCAACCCCCATGTGCCGCCTACGACGACGATATCATCGTCCATCACGATGTTTCACATTAGACATCGTACAATGCCAAATTGGTCGACATCGCCCAACCCTACCTCACTGTATATATATGTATATGAAATTTTGTATTATTTGTTGTTGACAAATCATATTCGTACATTTAGAATTTAGAACTAGAAATCTAGTGCGGATTAGAGCCCGACCGATTTAGGCCGATTTTAGGCATTTTCCAAATTATCGGTATCGGCATTTATAATGGCCGATAATTATTATTTTTTTTTTTATTAAATTTTTTTATTTTATTATAAAATTTTATTTAATAATAAATTAATATAAACTCTAACTACAAATAACTAATGTTCTGTGAATGTTTTTTTTGCTGAACTAATTTCTGAAAAAAAAAAAATAGTAAAAAATATCGGCCAATATATCCAAATATCGGATTTTAAAACAAACTAATATGTATATATCCATATTTAAAATCCTTTATCGGTCGGGCTTTAGTGTGGGTACTTTCGAGCCAAAGAGCAGATTACGTCACATTTACCATAGTTTTAACTTTTCAAATAAATCATGAAATCATAAATGCCAAAAGCAATGTATTTAAAGATCACATTCTGAATTGAAAGATTTCAAGAGAGAGATAGGGATTTAGGTCATTTGTCTTTTTTTGATGGAATAGTTAGCATGGCCTGCTAATTGTGCTGATGTAGTTGTCATGAAGGAAGCGTGACAGATGTGGACATGTTATTGAGTTGTTTGGTGATGAAGACGTTTCAGTTCTGCTGAAATAACAGCTTAAGGTGGTTTGCTGGTTTAGAAGGTCAAACCTTTGCTGACAAATGCCCAAAAGCACTATAAAACATAAAGCCTGCAAAACATCTTAAGCTAGTTTAAGATGTCCAGAAGAACAACCAGTGCATTTCTATTCAGATTTAATCACAAGCACATAACACCTTGCATTGATATTGTAATGATGATTTTAGTGTTTTGATGGAGGTAGATGGGTGTGGTGTGTGTGTGTCCCTGTAGAAATCAAGCAGAAATGGCCCCTGCATCTCTTTCTCTCTTTCTCTGACAGCACTGGCAGATGGAAAATGGTGTCAATCAATTCATCAGAGCTGTGTGTCTCCTTTGGGAATGTGTGTGTGTGTGTGTGTGTGTGTGTGTTCAGGGACGCTGTGGGTGGAGCTTAGAGGTCTAGAGAGGTTCCTGTCTGTTAATGAAGACTCAGGTTATATTCAGCACAGAATCCTTGCTATAGGCTGAAAACAAAGCAGAATGCTGAATAAACTCAAAGAAATAATTATCTTCTTAATTGATTATCAAAATAATAATTATTTGCATCCCTGGTGCCAACAAACTAAAATTGCAGTTGGGTTCATTTGTGGCAATGCAAATGCAAGGTGGGTTTAACCGCTTTGCATTGTGGGTCAGTATTGCTTGACACATGCTGTGCTTGTTTTGTCAGAGGGATTGTTTTGAACAGTCTGGTTATACTCTCCATCAAGCACTGCGTCCTGGCCTTGTTTGTCCAAGGACATAAATGTGCAGCATCATGTAATGATATGTTAATGTCCTGGAATGCTCCGCATTTGCATATTAAGAGAGATTTGCTGGTTCGGAAGCATGATATATTTTAATTAAGGATTAATTGAAAAGTAATGGGAGTGTGATTCTGAATTCAGCGGCGGAGACTGACGTTCACTCATCAGTGGAATATGAAGTGCCGTGAAGAGCGAAGGTCCTCACGGGGTCTTCACAAAACAAACGACCCTTCTTCATGCATGCAAACGCCAAAAAGCGCATCAGGAGTGGCCTTCATTTGGCTATTGAAAGTCTCTCTCCCTCTCTCTCAGCGGCTCAGAAGCACTGAGACACGGAACACTAGTTGTGTTGGCAATTATGGTAATGGGATGCTATTAGGCCATGATTCCGTATGAGTGATCTGGGAGAGGGAGGCCCCGGCGGTGCAAACCATAACAGAGCATGTGCCTCTCCTTGATACTGCTCCAGCAACATCCTTTGCATAATGAACCCTCCCAGTAACAAGGGGTGTGGCCTGATCCGGCTGTTTTGAATAGCGTGCCAGCTTACTAGTCTTATGGTTTCTGCAGTACTGTATGAAGGCTATGCTGGACTCTTTCTGTATGCCTTGGAAGACCCGGTGACCACAATGCACTGTGCCTAGCATTTCCAGAATGACAATGACATTGGACTGGATTGCAGAAAGTTGATAACAGATAAATAATGACAATTATGATTATATAAATACACACACAAACAGTATATTTAAAAAAAATATTTACATGATATATTTATATTAGTAAATTTTATTTAAATATATTTTATATAAAAACAAAACATTTTTCTTAAATAAATACATGCATGTGTTTTTTATATATATATATATATACACTGTATATATATATATATATATATATATACACACTGTTTTAACTTTTTTTGTATAGAAATATTTTTGTAACATTATAAATATCTTACTGACCCCATTTATTTTATTATTTCTATAAATTAGAATTTTATCATATTTAGTGGCGTTCTTATGTAAACTGCAAGGCCTCATGCTGATAGATATGTGTTTTAGATGGCATTCTTCATTAATTTGGAAAAGCTGCATAACATCTTCATTCATATAGCTTCCTCTCTCTCTCTCTCTCTTTCTGTCTGTATTGATATTTTATTCCAGTTAGTGTGTGTGTGTGTGTTTTGCGGTGAAGGGCCTGTCATCTCCTCATGCGTTCAGTGGATATAATGCGAACGCTCTGGACTCTCAGGGGGAGATATTTAACACCCAGAACCCCCTCTGTCTCTCTCGGCCTTCTTTTTTAATTCTCCCTTAATGAGAAACCCTCCTAATTATTTCAGTGGCTGTATTGGGGACGGATCAGGAGCTCAGGGACGTGACTGTGATGCTGATAAACACTCACGATCAATAATTTAGGTCTGAGCAGTAATGACAGGGCCAGTCCAACACAACACATCAGAGGTGATGCTTCCACATGAAACCAGGAACAGCTTCTGCGTTACTTTATTAGCATAAAGTCTGGTTCATATTTAGCTTATTCTTGTCAACAACAGACTGTCTGATCAATATTAAGTGACCAAAAATGAATGCTTACTGTTAGATGCCATTTAAAGAATGTAATATAATGATGATTATAAATGCTAAACAAATATTTTTTAGTGATTTGAGGGGGAAATAACACTGTCAGCTGCAGATTAAAATGTAAATAAAATTATTTAAATAATGATAAACAATGACAATTATGATTATATAATAATTTAATGATTACTGATACTATTATTAATAGTATTGTAATATTTAAAATGTCAAGCTTTTAATAAATAATTGTATTAATGAAAATTGAAATGTATAATAATAATTTATAGATTAAATATTATGAATTGTATTTTAATAATAATGTAGTATTGATAGATATTACTACTATTACTCCTTACTTAATAAAAAAAAGTTTTATAAAATTTTAAAACATATTTAGAAATATTAATATTGGAATATCTCAGTAAAAAAATAAGCGCTTCTCAAGTATAGGAATATGGCTTGTTGTTTTGTTTTTTAGGTGTCTCTGGGAATAATTGTATGGATTTTTGCTGTAGACGTTGTGCTCAGATTTTCTGTCCATCGAAAAGCAATTTTCATCATGCATTTAGTTCCCACTGGATAAAATCAGACCCTGCTCTCATTGAGTATCCTGTTCCACTTAGAAATATGCCACATTCTGAAAGTCAAATGTGTAGCGTTTCATGTTGACTTTAAAGGTTTTCAAGTTCATCTTGAAGTTTGCGGCGATGCCCATGTGATCTGGACCAGCCCCTCCAGAGACATACATCTTTAAAAGGTACTACCCTTCAGACAGGCCTTGCCTGTAGCCTTCTGCTCAATTATTAAAGTCTGTTTCCTGCGTTCCCTCCGTCTCAGCCTCTTTCTATGCAGGAGAGGGACCTAATGTGCTTCAGTACCAAAACCCAAACTCCCTTTAGCTTTACTGACTGCTCTCCCAAATCAAGGGCAGACCAAAGATTAACAACTGCGGGATGAAAAACCGAACAACTGGAGTACAGCTGGGTGGTGTGATGTCACAGACGCTTTGCTTGATGTATTTACACTACCGTACAAACGTTTGCCATTTTTTTTTGAAAAAGCTGCATTTATTTGATCAAAAATGCAGTAATAGTGTAAAATATTATTACAATTTAAATTCACTTTTCTGTGTAAATATATATTAAGATTTATTACTATAATGCAACACTGAATTTCTAAATAGATATCACTGCATATTACAATTCATAAACAGCGTCCACACCGCCACACACTCATTGAGGATTCATGTGTGGATATGAATGTTTAAATCATTTTTTGATGTTTTTATTATAGGTGATAATTAATGGAAGTGTTCACAATATAGCTCCAGTGTATCATTTTAAGTAGCGCTGAAACATTTGGTGTACACTAGTTCTGAGTCTGTGGGATTTTTATGTTTTTGAAAGAAGTCACGTTTGCTCAAAAAGCTGTTTCTGTTTGATCAGAAATACATAAAAAAAATAAAAAAAAGTGATATATTATTACAATTTAAAATAACTGTTTTCTATTTGAATATATTGTAAAATATAATTTATTATTGTAATGCAATGCTGAATTTTCAGCATCATTACTCCAGTCTTTAGTGTCACATGATCCTTCAGAAATCATTCTCATTTGCTCCTCAAGAAATATTTCTGATTATTGTCAATGTTGGAAACATTTGTGCTGTTAAATATTTTTGATGAACCTTTGATGCATTTTATCTGTCATGATTCTTTGATGAATAGAAAGTTCAAAAGAACAGCATTTGTTAGAAAATGAAATCTTTTGTAACTTTATGAATGATCAATTTAATGTCAATTTAATGATCAATTTAATTTAACCTCCTTGCTGAATAATAATAATTTATAAAAAAAAATAAAAAATTTAATTGACCCTAAACTTTTAAAGTAGTGTATACTACTATTGAGTACAATGAATGAATATGGAATAATACACACATAGAGTATGAGTAATACACTATCATACAGATTAAAATAGTTAATTTTCTTATGCATATTATTATACATGATCTGACCTTTCGGTCAATTCCAAATAAAAAAGTATGTAACAGCATTTGTTCTATAAAAGTCGACTCATGTGGTGATGCATATGGTGAGACCGGTCATCTGTGAGTGAAGCTACTGACCCATGCACAACTTCCTGAGGGATAATCGCACTAGTTTCCTTTCTCTCAGAGGCTTTGCGTTAATGATTTTAGTGAATCCAGCTCTGTATCTGTTGGAAATATGGATGAGCTTCAAGCTTGGTCCATATGGATTTAATATCCCAGCCTTTCCCTCTTCAAACAATATGATGTATTGTGGGTTGAGCTACAGTTTTCCATCACTGTCTCTGTGTGTGTGTGCTGCAGTACATGGGAAATGTGATTGTGTGACTGTCATACGAGAGACACATTTGTGTCTGATGTGCTCTTTGATTAATGTGTGCGGTCTTGAGATGCTCCACTAATTAAAGCCAAATGCCTGAGATTGAAACATTTGTTATTGACCCGCTGCATTACTAACAGACTCTCATCAGATCTGCTGTCGAGCCTTGACTTTTGCACATTTCAAGTCTTGGGCATTAAAAGTCAATGTTTGCAAAACAGAAACTGATGCATTCTGCATGGTTTCTTTCCTGGTACGTTTGGAAAGGGTTGTCAGGATGTTTTGTGTCTTTCGTTAAAGTCTCTGAGGATTCAAAATCCAGCAAATAAGCCGGTTTCGGTCACAGAATAGAAAAAAAAAACTAAAAAGTGTTTGTGTGAGTTTATCCCCCGGTTTCACAGACTAGGCTTAAACCTAGTCCTAACCCAAAATATAAATCTGAGCTGTTTCAACTGAAAGAAACGTGCACCGACTGATCTCAAAACATGTCAGTGCCTTTACTTTTTTCTAAGAAATGTTAAAAAACTTCTTAATTGAACTATGGCCTAATCCTGGTTTAGTCTAAACCCGTCTATGAAACCAGGCCAATTATAAAATAAACTGAAAACTCAGATGTAAACTGAGAATTGTGAGATTATAGTCACATCTTTGTTTATATTGCGCTTATAATTTTACAGATTGTGTCAAAGCAGCTTTACAGTATTAAATATGAAAACAGTGTGTCAATAATGCAAAAGGACCGTAGAAAACACTCAATTTTCAGCTAACAGCAGTTCAAACCTGATGACACGGCTATTCATGCATATTTTATGAGGTGGCTAATTTGTACAATCTTATTTGTCTAAATTCATACGATTTTTGCTAAATCATACTTGTGTTATGAGTTGCTAATTGCACAAGTGAGGTTGTACGAATTAGTCACCTTCAGTGATGTCATCCAGCTCCGTTCAATTCAAATAGTATCTGTGCAATCAAGTTGCTGGTATTGCATGAATTATTATTTCTGCATTTGTCGTTAGGGTCTTTCACACCACAAGAAACAATTTCATAGCACCCAAACTAATTGTAGAACTACCCACTTTCTGTCACCGCAGGAACTAGGAACAATTTTAGTTCCACGAAATACGTTTGGAGGAACTAAATTGGCTCCTGCTTCAGAGTAGGGTCTAAAAACGCTCCTTTGGTGACGTAAGTGTATGCTGATTGGCTAAACTTGTACGAAAACGCCCTCACCCGCCATGATTTAAAACGATGTGTAAACATATACTTTATATACATTGTATCAACTTATTTCTTTTATAAACAGCATTTAACTGAAGACTTGGTCTACGGCGTTCTTCTTCGATTCCTTTGTTGAACGCTGCATGCAGACGACGTTGCTGTCGACTGGTTTACGTCATTTTGAGATAGAAAAATGCAGTTTTAAATATGCTAGAAATGTAGCTTTCAAAGGAAAGATCGCTATCGAATAGCACACCGTGGTTCCTAGACAAAGAGTTGCCATCAATTATTTGAGTTTTAGGTTATTATATGTAGAGGCTTTAGGTCCGATAATTAACACCTCTGTTTTTTTGGAATGTAGCAGTAAGAAATTACTCATCATCCAGAAAGTTAACACCATGTTTCTTGATGATATCTCCCAAGAGTAACGTGTGAAAACGGTCCTAGTACTGAGCCTTGAGGTGTACATACAAATTTGCTAGATGTCAATAAAGCATTGTACGAAAAAAGTCTGAATTCTGAGTTTATATCTTGTAGTTGTGTAACAAGTTAAAATTATGAGATACCTACCTTTTTTATTTTCATTCCGTTGCAACAAGCTTCCATAAAATTGTGTGCTTTTAGCATACGAAAGCCGTAATCTAGGGTTATTGATTAATAATGAAAGCTTTGTAGTTATGTTTTCACACTGCATTTGGGTAAGCATTTTTATGTGCATATTCATGACAATGATCAGAGATTGCATCATTTTTTTTAACCTGATGAAGTATGATGTCTCTCTATTCTGTAAGCATAGAGATTGTCATTAATTGCAATGAATGTTCGAATGAAATATTAATGTTTTCGCAAACCACAGTTCCGTACTGAGAAGTTTAATTAAAGTTGCAGAGTTCACACCAAAAGTAGAAGACAAGAAACGGCTATTAGATTGAAAAATGGCTTCTTTGTTGCTCCTAGTTTGCAGTCTGTCGCCATGACTCATTCTGACAGACTTTAATATTCAAACGCTGAATTAAAATAGATGTTGCTGCATTACTCGACATGCTGTCAATATGCCGGCGGTTTGTGAGCACGGGGCAGTGGGAAGATACTCTGTCAGCTCCGTGTCTGATGTCTGTACTCACGTCTACAATCAGATAATTGACAGAGAGACACTGGAGACTAACAAATCGACAGCTGCTGTTAATCAATGTGTGGTGACTTCATGAAATTCTTGTCGTCAGAAAGAAATACGACCGCTTCTCATTGCTCTGTTCATCTGTGTCTCGTCCAAAAATCTGTGATGATTTTCCACACTGGGGCTGTCGAGCTGTCTCAGGTTTTTGACTTCAGGAAGCTCTAGACAGTCTTGGAATCAGCAGCCAGAGTTCAGGAAAACAAATGCAGCTCACACAGATCCGTAAAGAACATCAGATTTTCCATCAGGCGCTTTGACTTCAGAGTCTCGTCACCATCACTGTGAAAAGTCATTTCTTACTCAGGAGTTTGTCTTGTTTTCTTTTGAAAAAACATTCTTAAAACAAGTTGGATTTTCTTGAGAAACGGTTGCTTCAGATTTGTTTTCTCAGAATGTATCTTAAATTAAGTTTGTATTTCTTTTGGTGTAAGCAAATATGTTTTTGTGTGCTAGTTTTAGAGGAACACACCACTTTTTTGTAAATGCTCCCCTAGAGTTAAACAGAGTATTAGGGTCTTTGAATCCATTCAGGCGCAAATGTATTACGCAGTGCCTGAAAATGCTGCGGACTATTTCCAGGTGCTGCGTAATATCATTTTAAATAATTTCTAAATATTTTTTTATTTTTGTGCTAAGCTAAAAGTGCTACCGCTAGACCTGGAGATCGGCTGAATTAATTTAAAATTGGTTTAATGCACTAGGGGCATTAAAAAATGAGCCTATTCAAAAGAAAAAGTGACAATACATTCTTTTTTTACTTCTTTACTTGATAGTTATTTTACTTATTTTGTTGCCTTATTTTTTGTACAAAACTTATTTACTATGCATCTATAGGGAACTATATATATTATATATATATACAGTATATATATATATATATAACAGTATGATTTCTTTGTGATGTTGTGACCTCAGAACACTTTAATAAGTGAGATATATTTTTGTGAAATCTGAATCTAAATGGTTTGAATGTGAAAAATATTTTACAAATGACTAAAAATATATATTACAAAAACTCCAGCATTTTTTCTTTCTTTTTCTTTTTTCAAAATTTGTTGTAAATTATGACCTGGAAGTTTCTTTCCTTTTGGTTTGTGGCATATTAGCCACAGCGGCCCGCTGTGAATAAACCTGTTACACTGTGTGTGTACAGATGTGTTTTCACATGATTTATATGTGCCAAATGGCTAATTGTCTCTAAATAATTACATCCCAGTTTGAGCTCAGGGTTGGAGTGTGTGCTTGTGATATGACGACAGCTTCAGACGCACCGTGTTAAATGAAAATCATCTTCTAAATGGACAGCGGTGCTGAAATAGAAGAGCATTTCCAGTGGTGTCTCTGTTTTGTCCGTTACGTGAGGGTCACGGTCTCCGGTCTGAATGGTAAAAGCAGTAATGGTCCCCTGAGAAGGATCATAATGACAATAAAGCCATCATTTACTCCCTGGATAGCGGTTTCAAAGTGCGTTTTATCACAGGTTCTAGAATAAAAGACTTTATTGGTACGTTTAAAGGGACGGTGCGTTGTGCTGGTCCATTTTATGACCCTGTGACATAAAAGCACACATCAATTCCTGTTAGATTCTCTCATAATGTGCTGGATGTCATATTTTTGCATGTTCAGACCTTAGTTTCTTTTCTTTTCTTTCTTTTTTAGAATGTTTGACCAATTCAAGATAATTATAATTAATTTAACTAGCCAACTTATGTGACTAACATGATTCAGGTATCATTCTCTTCAGAAAAAAACATACAGGAAGTTATATGATTAAAATATTGCACAAACTTCTCTCTACCCCTTTATAACTTGCTATTCAGCTACTTCTTTCCACTGAGTTCTGATATTTGTGCATTCATAATATTTAAAGCACAATCCTAGTGTTTACCAGGGCTGTTTTTTAACGCGTTTCTTAAACAGGATGCCGTAGTCAAAGCTCTTCCTCTTCCTCCTCCTCATTACTCGTGTGCTGTTGTTCCTGTGGAGGTTCAGATGAAAGTGAAGCAGGAGTTTGTGAGGTGATACTATGCAGGGAAACCAAACCAGGAAGTCAATAGTGCTTGAATCTTTTATGAAGGCAGAGATATTCAGATCACAGAGCGACTGGCAGTGCAGGAGACACCAGAGAGGACTGAAACGCGCTTCTTTTTAACCCTCCACTCATTAACGCTGAGCTGTAGTTCTCCGCTCATCTATCTCTCTCTCTGCATGCCTCATCATTACAGGAGAGCACAAACACACTGTATGAAATATTCAGTTCTTGCTCCAAATTAATATATTCAAATGGGTCTCTTCATTGTGTTTCCTGCAGCGCTGTGCGGTCGGAGCGGTCACTCGAGCCATGCTGTCTTTTGCAGATAATTGGTCTGCGCTGTGCAGTTCCTTCCACAGATGAAAATGGTGGAGCTTAATCAAAAAATGTGGCAGATTCTGTTGTCACAACCAGTGCAAACAAATTTTAGTCACAAAAAATGGTCGCTGTCTCGAGCCTGGATCTTAGGATGGTTTTTTGTGGGAGATATTAGTGCTGTCCTATGATTAATCATGATTAATCGTATCCAATAGTAAGTTTTCTTTACGTACTATATTTGTGTATACTGTTTATATATAAATACAAACACATGCATGTATATATTTAAGAAAAATATTTAGTTTATATAATAAATATATTTATAAATAATATTAAATATTATAATATATTAATTTTAATATTTTTTATATATATTCGGTAGGTGTTTGTATTTATATACGCATAAAAATATATACAGTACCCAAAAATATATTATATAAACAAAAACTTTTATTGTGGATGCGATTAATCGTGGTTAATCATTTGACAACACTAATTTATAAATATACTGTACATACATGCATATACATTTATATTTTTGTTTTTAGAAAAATTGTGTAATTTTACTGCCGTTATTATATATATATATATGATATATGATTTGAAATCTTATTCTTGTATTTAGTTTGTAATTTCTCAAACAGATTTAATGTATTTTTGTACAACAGTGCATAATTTTTTTTACATGCTTTTATGTTTTATGAAGGGCCTCGACATTTGGTTTAAAAAGCCCTGGTGTCAAAAACAGGAGCTTGTTTTTGCAAGCATCATTCTTGAATCGCTTCTGTTGCACCTTCAGTTTCTGGCGTGTTTCTTCCGTCCTGACTCTCGCTGATGGTCTGTTCCCTCCTGAGTCATTAATCTGGAGGGAGAAGCCATTTTTAACATCCCCGTTAAAGCTCAGAGAACAAGCTGCTGTAGAAATCTAGCGCAGCACGGCCAAGGTCACTTCACCGCGGCTCAAAGACGTCTCATCAGAGCTCCCTGGAGTCAAAACAGACACCTTGATGATGCTGGTGACGACAAATGCACCCTGATATCGCCCGATCTCTGCCTGGCTGCAGTGTTTGTTTAACTCTTTTTTTATTTGTTGGGTTCTCTGCCTGCAGATGCCAAAGTTGTTTTGATTTCGAACCAAACGCGGGCGGATGTTTTGCTTGTTATTGATTAGCCGGCGTTGTGTTTGTCAACCGTCGTTCACTGGGTTCCTAGACGACAGCTCTTTGTCTCCATTAAATGTGCTTTCTAGCGGATTCATCTAATTTGCCATGCAGATCGACACAAACAGGCAACAAAAGCCACAGAATGAGATGGGACGGGGAAGAAAGAGTCTATTGAGAGCCGGAGAATAGACTCCGGGCCCTTTTAGAGCTGCCAGCACCTTTCTCTGAGGTAAAGATGTGCGCCAGAAGTGAGAGCGCAAAACAAACACTGCGTCCTTTATTTCAGCCCTCAATAGTGATTCACTTTAGGTCAGTATAATGCGCATCGCGTGCAAAAGTGTGATTATGCATGTGTTGGGCGCTGAGGTCTGGTGTGTGTGTGTGTCTGTGTGTGGCCCATATGTTTGGGTGCTGATAGTGTGTGGATTTGTGTGTTTGCGCGGCAGATAACAGGCTGTTTATAACCTTGGCAGAGTGTTGGGCTGTAATCTGGTGGTGGCATATTTCCCCTCACCGGCCGATAAAGGGCTGCTAGTGACTTTATCACACCGGCAGATAGAGCACACACACACACACACACACACACAATACACAGCGTACAGATGCCTTATTTTTAGAAAGCTCGCTCTACCCCCCTCTGGTCCCCTGGAAAGAGCAATCAATTTCTACATCTGCCTTTCCAGGCTTCATGGGGACAATGCGACAAACCGAAAGGCCCTGGTGGTGTCATTAAAGGGTTTATTCTCCAGCTCTTTTGTTTTTATGGAAATCCAGTCACCTTTAAAGGCAAATTAGCCTCTTTTTTATGAAAGCGACTGTCATTTTTGCCCATTTATAATTTGAATGTCTCACTTCATCCGCTGTGAATGTTATGAAGCGGAGATGGAGTTGTGACGATCCGTTTTATTTTATGGATATTTTCACTCTGATTTGATGTTTGTGTCTTTGCCAAGGGCGGTGCAGAGCAGGGATGCTTGGGAAGCTGCTTTGAAGCTGTAGTTTTCTAAGCTACGTGTAATTAAGCAGCAGTCAAAACTACACGATTGAACCATAGTGCATGTTAAAAAATACAGAAGAGTAACATATTGGGGTGTTTTGTGGAATTGCAATACTGTGATATTTTTTGAAGTACCTTTGATTGCCATCTAAATCACCTCAGGCCATGCAAGCTGTAGGTAAGTTTGTTTCTTCGTGGGAACAGATATAGAGGAATATAGGGTTCTATCACTTCTTCACCAATGGATGCTCTGTAGTGAATGGGTGCCGTCAGAAGGAGTTGTTTAGAAACATCACAATAATCCATACCACTCCAGTCCATCAGTTTACATCTTTTGAAATAAAAAGCTGTGTGCTTTTAAGAAACAAATCCATCCTTAAGAGGTTTTAACTTTTGCTTTGATAAAAATATAAGTCTGTATTACATAAAAACGCTTCCTCCAGTGAAATAATTCATTGTGTCTTTACAAGACATTAATTTCTGGACTGAAGTGGTGTGGATTACTTTTTTTTATCATTGTTTTTGGACTGTCAGTCTGACGGCACCCATTCACTGCAGAGCATCCACTGGTGAAAAAGGGATGCAATGCTACATTTCTCCAATTCTGATAAAGAAACACACTCATGTACATCTTGGATGGCCATTGTTGACAAATTTTTGAACAAAGCTGAGTTCACTTTATGCTAATGAGCAGCACGTGATGACCATTGGGAGCGCAGACAGTGATTCAGCACCTAGTCATGTAGGAACGGCAGCCAATTTACTATCAGTTTGAACGGGGCTTCAGACGACTTGTGTTTGTGATTCTGTCATATGTTGTTTATTACTAGCAAGTGTTCATCACTGTCAGGTTCCTATTCATGAGGTAAACGAGTCCTCATCGTCCCTGATGCCATTTTGGTGCAATTAGAAAGTAGCGTCTTGTCAGAAAACTGCAAAATTGTCATCCGTGCTACAAATTACAGCAGTTTGAAATACTCCATCTCTCCCAGTTTTACACTCACAATCCTCGTTCTCTCAGTGCTTGGGAAAAATTGCGATCATAAGAGTGCTCGGGTGCACTTAAGGGTAAATACAGGCCGTCTGCATTAACATAAGATTATTCCAGAGACTGTCAGAGGAAGTGTGTGTGTGTATGCATCCTTTCCCAACACATCTGCCAGTGCTACTTATTCCTGTGTGTGTGTGTGTTTTTTGTTGTTGCTTGAACACAATGTGTGCATTGTGATACGCTCTTTCTGAAATCTTTGTCTTTCCTCCACCGTGCCTTTTCTTTATCATTCCTAGTCGAACAAGGACTGTCAGTTTTTCCTGGAACTTTCCTCCGTCAGCGCAGGCACCGATATACTTTTCTACCAACATCACAAGGTTCTGCTGAAGGAGAACAACACGATGGAGCTTGATGATTGACTAGGACAACAGCATGCATGCATGCATAGAGTATGTGCGTGCGTGTGTATTTTTATATATATGTATATCATACACACACACACTGCTAGTGGCTGCTTCATAAATTAGAATTACGTATTCATAGAGCGCAGCGGCAGGGAGGCTTGTGAGAGAGAGTCTCATGAGGGCCGCAGCATCTAGGTCAGAGTGATTTTATCATTCAGCGGGTAGCTGCAGAACGCTGGAGGAATCCTTCAGAGACAGCTGGAGTCGGTTACTTGAGAACGTGTTCAAGTTTCTCAGAATAAGACTAAAGCATCCCAGGATGTTATTAGCCTCTGGAATCAATCACAGAGAGACACTTTTAATTAGCGTGCTTTGCTAAGACGAGACTCGTAGAGAGCGTTAGCGTTCTGAACAAACCTTGGAACCATTAAAAAGTCAACGGAATCTGAGTTCTGAACTTTCTATCACTAGGATGAAATCGAACAACCTCCGAAACTTACTCACTCTTACTTTACTTCTTTTTCATTTGCAAATATGCCTGACTATTGAATTCAAACTTTAAACTTAAAAATGTGATGTATACAGCAGTCAAGACCAGTTTATTTGTAGAATTCACAATACACATTGTTTCAAGGCTTTTCAGAAAATTGTGATGCTAAAGTTTATAAAGGCCTCTCTGCCTCAGAAGGCAGCATTTTAAAGCTTTTTTACACGAAGCCAATATTTTAATGCCTTATTGTAAAATTTAATTTTTTTAATGAGTTTATTTAATCAAGTCAAATACAGCAAAATCACTAAGACATATTATATTATTATGTTTTTTTTTATTCTAATTGAATTTATTGTGAAATGTTATTTATTTTAGTGATCAAAGCTGAATTTTCAGCATCATTACTATATATATAATAAATAAATATATATATATATATATATATATATATATAAACATTTCTTTTTATTATTAATGTCGAAAAAATATTTAGCTTTATATTTATGTGGAAATCATTATATGTATTTTTTCCCAGTATTCTTTAATAGATTTAATAGAGTTAAAAAGAACAGCATTTATGCTTCTTTTGGTCGGTGCATCTTTGCTGAATAAAAGTTTCCATTTCTTTTAAAAAGAAGCACAACTCTTACTGACCTCAAACCTCTGAAAGGCCGTATGAATGTAAAAAATCTAATTACATGAGCAAACATCACTCCAGTCCTGGGCTGGATCAAATTAAAGCCGTTAATGGCTTTGACTCCGAGGTTTTAATTTGCTGGAGGTGTCCTCTGTGTCTCATAGACCTTTGACCCCTGCTCACCCGCTGTAGCTCTTCTAATATTCATCTCTTCTCATCTCCGATGGCCTGTGATCCAGCCGAGCAGGCGTGATCGTTCACTCTCAGCCCGTCATCATTTTTTGTGCGTCTTGATTGACAACAGGAGTTTCCCGTGACCTACATTTGCATCTGCTCCGTGACCCAGATAGTGCTGGTGTAATGAGTGTCCGGCTCCTCCTCGTCTTGGTCTGGTGTCCGTGTGCTGATGGAGATGTCCCCAGGGCCTGTGCTGTCTGGGGTCTGAAGAGAAATACTCTCATTCGCCTGGATTGCGGACACTTTGGGAGGGGGTCACACATTACTATTCATGGGTCTGAGATGACAGGAGGGTGTGAGGAAGCAGATCCACTCACATCTTCACCTGCTCCTGCCCTGGGTGACACTTTACCAGAACTATTATTATATTATTATGACATGAGTATTATGTATACAATATTACAAATTTGAATTCACTTTATTTTATTTTAAAATTTCTGTGTCATTTTTATTATTTATATATTTTTAATATATATTTATTTCAGTTTAAATTATTCAGACCATCAGCTTTTTCATTTTCAGTTTAAGTCTTAATTTGGTCTAATATTTATATTTTATTTAATTCCTGCTTTATTTTAATTCATGTAAATAGTTGCAGTTTTAGTTAAAGTGTTTCATCTACTCCCTTTTCTTAGAATGTTTTTAATAAATTTTATTTATTACCATTATAATTTATTTTTTTCTTTTTACGTTTATTAATTACATTAATTACTTTGTGCACGTTTTTATTTTATTTTTATTTTTTTTAGAGATTTATTTCTAATTTATCTGAATCAGTACGTTAAATATGTTTTAATTCTACACACTTATTTTTTTTTTATGTTTTCATTACCTTTTTATTATGTTGATTTAAAATGAATTTAAAGCACAAATTACTTAATAACAATGTTAATTTTAATCTGTGTCAAATCCTAAATATAAAAGCCCTTTTTTAGTATTATACATTTACAATGTTAGTTTTATTTTTAGATAATTTTTGACAAAATATTTATTTTAATATCAGTTAAAAAAATTGAATGCAAAAACCGTTTAGAGACCAGAATATTGCAGAGACTTTTAACAGTCAATAATTACCTAGCAATCACCAAGAGCACCCTAGCGAGTGCTTAGCAGCACCCTGTAGCATTGCCCCGGTGAGTTTAGCACTGAAATCTGGTTTCTGTATCGATTCCCAAGTATTTCCTGCTTGGCAGTGTTCAGGATGTGTTGAGATGTTGTTCTTGGGGTATTTCTGGTCATTTTGAAGTCTCTACTGTTTATGCAGTGGGTTGTGCGTTAATGGAAGGTGACGTGTTTTGATGTGTTGTGTTATATATCTCTGAATGGCAGGAGGAAAGTCACTCTGCCTGCGTCTCCAGCACAAAGTAACCCAAATGGAGGACCCGCGGGACTCTCGCTGCCTCTCTTTCTCTTTCTCTCTGCAGCTGTGAATCTCATCTCAGAGACGTATCAGACAGACGCAGACACAGCTTCACTGGCAAACACAAAGAAAAAGATATTTATGTGCTTCCAAATATGAACAACAATGCCTCAATCCAAGTGTTTGGCGTGCAGAAATCTGTTTCAGAGTCTTCCGTTCATGGCAGATGCATTTTTTATAGTTGCTTGCTTCGTTGAGTACTTAAGGCCCAAGCTTAAAATACACTTTCTTAAAACAGCCAGTAATTAAAAGGCTGTGTGAGACTTTCATGTGATGTCTGATGTCTTAATGCCTTTCTAGGAACTGTTCCCGTTAAAAGAAGTCTCTTTTACTCGCCAAGGCTGCATTTATTTGATTAAAAAATACATGGAAATCAATGATATTCTGATATATTATAATGATTTAAAATGTTTTCCATACGAATATATTGTATGTCTGTGATGCTCTGAACGCGTTTCCTTGTGTGTTTTGGCCACCGCGATTTGCCAGAGTTTCAGAGTTACTCTTGACAACTTTTCTTTTTATAGTTGCTTTTTGTTATTATTAATTTTAATGAATGTAGTTCTTTAGTGAACACTGGTGTCTCTTTTTCACAATGCTGTCATTTTATGTGAAGAGTTAGTGATTTTCTCTATTCTTAGCAGGGTTTTAGGCTCTAATCCTTAACTCTGGTTTGTGATTTTATTAAATGTAAAACTTAAAATTGATGTTGAGTACTTTAAAAGCCCTATCTAATACATAATGTGATGAGTGTATGAGCGTCCTCTTGATTCTTTCCCCTCTCCCTCTGAACACAGCCTCTCCGTCCTCTTTTCGTTTAAATCCTGTAGATGTTGTGTCCGTCCCACAAGCCTCGTGTGATGTTTTAATGAGAATTAGAGGCTGGTATCGCTGAGCGCTCCGCTGCGTTTCCTTAAACTGCCAAGTAAGAGCCCCATTAATAATGCAGCTCATTAAAGTGTGTAATTAATCGGGAGCGGTGTAACGGGGAGAGCAGGGGCCGCTCGGGAGCCGCAGAGCTTCCCCGCAGAGAGAGAGGCTGCAGCGCCACACGCCTCCCACTGATGCATTATTTATGTGCCAGAAAAGAGGAGCCAGACTCAAATGAAATGAGATAGATTTGCTCGGCCTCCGTCACTGCTGGCATGCTCCGAGTCTTCGGCTGGCGTTACGACTCATCCGGTATGCCGTGTGCATGCATGTGTGCTTTGTACAATAAATATTGAAGAGAGGCCTCCGTTCTGCCGGCTCTGTGCTGGACTGGGAAGGTCAGGGTCCTGGCTGGCGAGTCTTTTGTTCTTGAGTCTGGTAATCGCCACTGGTGAATTTTTTTTTTATATTTGATATTTTTTCTGTCCCAAAAAAAATTCCATGTTTTCTTTTTTTTTTTCTTGAATCTGTGGTTTAATTAAACTTCAATGATCAAAAGGATGTTATCATAAAATGTTAACAATAATTTAAAGAATAATTGATTTAATAATTGATTTAAATGTTTAATAAATAACATTAAAAGCAGAATTTATTATTAATATTTTATTTTATAGTATTATAAAAATTACTATAAAGCAATAGTAAGAATGTTATTCTAAATATTATATCATCAATAAAATTCTAATAGTTACCTATGAAGTGTTTTATTTATTTATTCGATTTAAAATGTAATTGAATGAAATTCCTTTAATTTTTGGCAAATAAAGTGCTGCACAACAAACCTTTACAGTTTCAGTCAAAACAAAAAAATATGTGATATTGTTGATTTTTCCATACAAATAATGGTATAATAAACATTATTGTTATTATTACTTTCAGAAAGTACATTCTACTGTCTATTAGCAAAATATATCTTTCATAACTTCTTCAAGTTAGACTGAACTTTTATTTTGGTGAGTCGAAGACACATTATCCAAAGAAGCAATATATAAGCAGACTTCATATAACAATAACAGCCTTTTTAATGCTTTAATATTAACAAACACTTGTCTATAACATGATTAGATTTTATGATTGCATGAACATAATTTCAGCAATAATTGCAGAAATTGTAGGACCTTTATTTTATTAAATAAACATTAAAAGTCACTGTGGAATCAAATTAGGAAAAAAAAAATGTTGTTTTAATGTTTGTTGTTGTCATTTATTGGCTTTTCTTTTTTTTTTTGAGAAAATGCTGGAAATCGAACAGTTGCCGGTAGCCATTAACTTCCACAGTATGGAACAAATGCAATGGAAGTCAATGGCTACCAGTAACAGAATTAGGATTGTTGGGTGTACTGCCCTCTAAATCATACATTTCTTTTGATAGGATTTCTAATCAGATTCTATATTACGAATATTCAATGAATCACTTTCCAGCATCACATCAGTTCATGAGGGAGAGCGTCAGTTTTCAGTTTCTCTCATAAATACTCAGTACAGTGTGGTCTTGTCCTGTTGATTCCTCTTCACTCTCAAAACAGCGGACAGCCATAATTACACTTAAACGGAGGGATTGAAAGTGTGAAGCATCACACATCCTTCCACACCAGAGAGCACGAGCTGAGCAGTGCATCGTGGGTAAGATGAGCAGGTTGATGCAGCAGCCCATCTCAAACATGCCTCCCGGAGCTCCTCTCATCCCATGTGCTGCTGTAATTTACTGCGACTTGGCTAATCTGAGTAATTATGGCTTAATTATGGTTAATCACTTTTACATAAACTTGTTGGCTGAGAGAATGGTGCTTTATGAAATGTGCCACACATGCACACGCTTGACAGAGAAGCTGGGTTTCTCAAGCATTCCTGAACTCGGCATTTACTACAGTACTTCAGCTCTTCACACTTTACAGCTGTTGTATAAATAGAGGTTATGAAAGGTGAAGGATACCAGTAGGGCTGCGGAGAAATCTAATAAAAAATGTACAAGAAAATTGTGGGAAAAAGCTCTATTTTTGCAGGGCAAAATGTTACGAATATAATATATATATATATATATACAGTATATAAACACACACAGTATATATTTAGAAAATGTTTATATGTATTTAAATTCATATAATTTATATTATATATAAATATATTTAAAATAAAAAAAATGTTTTGTTATAAATATATACATGCATGTGTGTGTGTGTGTGTGTATATATATATATAATATTTATTATGCAAACAAAAAATTTTATTGTTTTGGATGTGATTAATCATGTGACAGAACTAAATATAATATAATATTATAATTTATTATTTTATAAAAAAATGTATACAAATATATCTATTGTAACAGACTAAAATGCTAATATTTACAGTTTATGACTGTTGTAAATAATTTTCAAACATTTCTTATCTTATTTATTTTATTTTGGTTCGCTTTGCTTTAAAATACACTGCACTTTTATTTAATTTTTTTAATCAATTTGCATTTTGCAATTTTGCAATTTTGATAATAAACCTTACCATGATTTGAGTTTTATTTCAGATGAGTCATGTAGCTCTAGTGTAGAGTCAGCTATTAGTAACCTGATAATAGTTTGGTTTCCTCAAGTAAGAACTTTGTTGATGACCTTCTTGTCAATTGTAAACTTTGTTTATTGAGCAATAGGAGAAGTAACTTTGGCTAGCAAGTTAAAACAGCCTAGTAGCTACATAAAAGCATTGGTTATGACCCACAACACCTCAGCAATCCTTCAGATGTCATCGTAGTGACTTTAGCACTGGCAATCACTCAGACTTAGTTGAGAACATATTAAAAGATGGAGTTATTTTTGCAGAATCTAGTTACACACTTCACCTTTAAGGTGATTTGCTATTTAGCAGAAGCTGTTTATCCAGAGTGACGTCCAGATAAGAGTCGGGCTAGTTTCCCTGGAGGAGCGTGGGGTTAAGTGCTTTGCTCGAGGTCAGCACGGTGTTGGTGAAATCAGCAAGTTTAGAGGGGTCTTTATCCACCAGCAGCATTA
The DNA here is from genome assembly GCA_032353835.1 of Enteromius viviparus. Taxonomy (NCBI): domain Eukaryota; kingdom Metazoa; phylum Chordata; class Actinopteri; order Cypriniformes; family Cyprinidae; genus Enteromius; species Enteromius viviparus. Next base: position 3,187,309 of record JAUCNO010001758.1, on the reverse strand, counting down.
ATGATCCGGTCCAGACTGTCCCGTGATCCCGGTCTGGTATTGAGTTGTGTGTCGTGATCCGTGCGGGACGCTCACGTGTGATCAGCGCTGATGGTGTCGTTGGTCAGCCTGGCCTCTGTGGCTCTTTTGGAGGCTGACGTGTTCTGCGGCGTCTCGGAGGACTGACTTTAATAAAGAGCTGCAGGGCAGGTTTTAATGACACGCTTGTCTCGGGCCGTCCGGCGCCTCGGGGGAGCTGAGAAATGTGACTGGGCTCTTCATACAACTCTGGTTTATATTTTGGCCTTTACTTCACAGAGCTGGCCATATATTAAAATATAGATCACCATGTATTGAAACTCATGATGTTTACAACAAATTAAAATTGCCTATTATGATGTATCAATCTTCACATGTGGATCTTTATAAGAAACAGAAACAATATGATGTGAAGAAAATATGCATATGAAATAAACAGATAATCAGATCTCAGTATGACATTAATAACTTTTTTAAAATATATATTTTATGTAAATGTTAAAAATATATATAGTATTTATATAAATACTATAAGCAATAGCAAAAATTAAATATATATTATTTGATGTGAAATATATAATATAAATGCTAACATACATATCTAAAATGTGTAAATATAAATAAAAAAATATTTTAACTATTATTTTATTTGAATTATTTAAATGTTTTCAACATGTTTTGTTATTGTAGTTTAATAAAGAGAAATACATTTTAATAAATAAATAAATATATTATATTAATATATATTCATATAAATAAAGTATATATATGTTTTCTATACTTGTAAAAATACTATAAGTAAACTTTATATCGAAATGTGTATTTATCTGAAAACATCACCTTTAAAGTTGTCCAAATGAAGTTCATAGGAATTCATATTCTGAATCAATAATGAAGTTTTAATATATTTGCTGTAGGAAATTGACAGAGAGATAGAGATCTCATGGATAGAGAGTCGGCCCTGTAACCAAAAGGTCGTGGGTTCGAGTCCCAAGTCCGGCAGGGATTGTGGGTGGAGTTAGTGAATAACCAGCCCTCTCTCCACCTTCAATACCATGACTGAGGTGAGACCCTTGAGCAAGGCACCGTTCCCCCAACTGCTCCCCGGGCGC
>JAUCNO010001758.1:3148754-3158850 GCA_032353835.1 Enteromius viviparus | reverse complement strand
TAAACCGCATGTGCAGGCTCTAAAATATTATAATTTTTTCCCCCTCACGGCCGCACGCCGGAGATCCGGCACAGTGCCGGAATACTTTAAGCCCTGATATATATATATACAAAAAAAAAACTGTGGTAATATATCAATATTATTATAAACTTCTTAATGATGATAAAAATATTATGATAATAAATAATACAAAACTAAAATAATACAGTAAATAAATAAATAAAAATCTCTTATTTAAAATATTTGTAAAATGGTTTATTTGACAGTACAGCAGTGAATTTTGCAATATTTATTGCTGCTTTAAAAGGTGAAGCTTTAATGCTTGAATATAAGTACATTATTTTAGCTGGTTTAATGTGCGTCTGGTTCTGATATATCTCAGCGCTTCTCAAAACTCACTGACCCAAGAACCAAACTCTTAAATCAGTTGGATTTTTCTGATCCCTTTGGCTATTTTTTCTTGTTTTAAGCGTTACAACTTGCTTAATTTTGATACAGAAAACAAGACTTAGTATGTTAACTGATTGTACTTCGATTGGAGAATGTGTTGGAAAAGAAGATGAAAATACTAAACGAGAAAGGAATTTTTCCAGTGTTTTTTAATTAAATTGCTGCATCTGTGATAACGGCACAAAGCCATATCTTGATTCCAGTTTAATTTGAATGAATTGTGCCCAGCCAGACCCACACTGTGCGGATGGCTGTGTTTAAATGAAAACCGCTGATATTGTTGCACTCTTGATACACAGCACAGATTTAATAAAGCCTGATGAAGCTGCTGTAAAACACAGGACAATCTACACTAATGCAAACAAACACAGACGCTCACTCAAAAACCCATCGGGAAGGTCAATTCAAGGGTGGTCATAATAAGACAGCAGTATGAGTCTGAGCACTCGCCTCATTGACTGCAATTTTATAACTGCTGTTTAGCGTGAATTACCACGCTAATGTCCTCATCGTTCTGCCTCAGACCGTGCAAATGAATTGGATCCGGTCGACCACCGAGATAAACGCTTAAATGCTTCATCTGTATCGTACAACTTGAGGTGCTCTGCGGGCCTGTTGAGTTCAGCTAATCCTGCTAATCTCCCTTTTGTTACCAAATTGCTCAAATGAAACTCTTATCCCCGTAATTATACCTTCTTTTTTTTCACCCCAGATTACAATGCAGACGAGAGCTATCAGCCGCGGGACTACCTTGCCGCCACAATGCAGTTCATCCCAGGTTACTTCGCCTGTGACGTGGTCTGGAGCACCGTAATTTACATTCACCCACGCCTCAAGATGGGGCCCAACATGGGCGTGTCCCGAGGTGAGTGACACCGCAGCCGGCCAATCAGGCGGCTCCTCATAGAAACATGCTTTTGCTGTGATGCATAGATGATTCGTTTTCTCTGTTTTTTCAGCTATCCAGGCTCTGCGATCCGTTCTTAATGCTTTCTGTGTGGCAAACCGCAAAAACATGTTTGTTTATCAGGAGCGCACCACCAAATCTGTCTTCTACCTCCGGTGAGTCACAAACTTTCTTCGTATTATTGACCAATTTGGTATCTGAGACGGCATGTTGCTTCCTTAGTGTTTTGTGCAAGATAAATCCTGTCATCATCTTATCATTTTAAAAAGGATCTTGTAATATTTACTTGTAGGTCACTAATAATCGAAGGCAGAAAATATGCTAATATCTGTCTTCCACTATGATTTCTCCATCTGTGGCCTCAGTCTTGGTAGAAAGTATTTAAATTCTTCTCATGGTCTCATGTCTGTTTCCACAGGCTCTCAGAGACGTCTCAGGCAGGAAAATACAGTGACTTGGATGGAAACGTGCACGTGTCCCGCTCTGTCGGTCTGGCCCGCAGCCAGGAGCCGCTGGGCTCTGAGGACCTCACGGTAACATTCACATACTGTCACTTCTCATTACGCTTTAGGAAACCAGAGCCCTCAGGAGCCATTAGGGCTCAGATCGCCTTCCAGAGTGACTGATTTACCTGCCTGACTTGTCCTTGTGTTTACACCATTTATGAGCCTCATCCTGACGGGACGAGTTATAGAAATGGGAGATGTGAGCAATTATGTGTTTATAGCCTGAAAAGCTGGCGTAGAACGTGCTCCCATGAGCCTGATGTGATGTGTGTGTAATGATGACATGTGTCGCGTTCACAGGCGTCACGTTCGTCTCTGGAAGGCTCAAGGCCGGTTGGACTGGTGGACAAACACATTTTGCTGCAGGTGCATGGCGTAGGGACCGCAGGTGAGAGAAAGAGATTGATAAATGTTTCTCACTGTCCCACGAAGAAACAAAAGATGAATGAAGTGTGTTGGTTTCTGAAAGGGATGTTACTCAGAAAGACCAGCCACGCTTACTGAAAGCTAAACGAATAAAGAACCATTAGGTCCAGTCCAATTCTTGCATTTGTAAACAGCAGAATAGAGCACGACCTAAAATAATAGAGCGCAGGGATCTTAGAGGTGCAGCTAGAGGTTGTTTCTCCCGCTCCCTCCTCCATTTAGGTTGCCAGATTTAGGTCACGCAACAAAAAACGATGACTGTAAGTTCTAATATTTCTCTAATCAAAAAGCTATTTTAATGGATGCCAAGGCTTTGAAGAATCTGCAATCTCTTACTAAGTTAATTTGCTGTATTCCATGGCTGGGTTTTCTGCAACCTGGCAACCCTGGGTGTTGAATGCTATTGGGTAAATTGGCAATGGGTGTTATCACACAGACCAAAACAAAAACAGACATTCTGACACAACACACAGTTCAAAGTGGAGTAACTGGCTGTAGCACAGAGAAACAATAAAGTGAACTATCTGCAGACATATTATAATTTTATGGTATTTTTATGCTTTACTGCAGTCAAAAAATAGCATACAGCGCCTTTTTAGATGGGTTTTTAGAAGAGGTAGAGTTGGTTTACACAGCTTTTTGAATGTTGTGTTCATGGTGCAATTATTTGTTTAAAAAAGCAGCAAGACCAAGGACAAATTTTTAAACCAACAATTAAACAAAAAACAAATACAATAGCAGAGAATGGAATTTCGAATGAGCCACGTGTAAACAGCTGACAGTTCTGCCTTCCTTTTATTTTGTAGAACTAATGTTCCATAAATCAGCCCATAGCGATTCATTCTTTGCTATGACTATTTTGCACATTTAAAAATAATAATAGGAAAATTAGAGGACAGAGTAAAATGGAGATGCATGATATGCTGTAGAGATCCTTGATTGGTAGAATCTGATGGAATAACATGTATTTCAGAAGAAAATTATAACGTATATTAACATGCATCATGGTGACTAAAACATTTTACACCATATAAAGTGTAGCTATTTTGTTTTATTATTCATTTTACAAATTTTTGGCAAATATTGCATAAAAGGCCCACGCATTACATTTGGGTGAAAGAAGGGAAGAATCCAAAATTCAGGAATGCATTATCTGAATTACTATTTTCAATTAGCAGGTAAAGTAGTGCATTACTTTTACATTTACACTGTTTTTTTTTTTGTTTGTTTAATAAAGTAAGGCAAGTTATCTCTCCTGTCCCTGCTTTTAGAGAAACTGGGAGGAAGACGCCTATTAATTTCACTTTTGGTGTTAATGGTTGCCAAAAAAACATTAGTTTGTTATTAAACAAAAACAAGCAAACAAGTAACACAATATCATAATGCATTCTTTTTAAAAATACTTTTGTTTGTATATAGATTTCTTATGCTATTTTAAACAGTAAATTCAACTGTGCATCTGAATTTTAGTTTGAGGGTGTATGTTGCACATGCAGCAGATATTTAGAGAAACAATGACATTGAATTTATTTTACATTAAAAAAAGCCATTTAATAAACAACGGCATTCAGTTTTAGCAGTAAAGCTCTCAATATTCTCCAACATCACCTGCAGTATCAGCAGCAGCTGACAGGAGGCGCTGTTGCTCTGCTTACATCCTGCTCGCATCAGGACCATGACTCATTTCTTCTGTAAATGTGTTACTTCACACCCAAAGTGTAGCCAGGGAAATCTTTTCCAGTTTTATCGGTTTGTTTTTAAATGCATATTTATAATTGCTTGGGACTTTTCTGGGTTTAGCGAGCACCTCTGAGGGATTTCAGCTCCTGCTCGGGAGACTTCATTTATAAAGCTAAATATGGCTTGCAATCTGTAAATTATTGTACTTCCATACTGTGTCATATTTTAAGATAAGTGAGATATGATGCTCTGTGATGGGCAGGTCCAGAGATCACTGATGAATTGGTGAAGGTTTTGAGGAAGCGCCTGGACGAGGCCACGCTGGACATTATTACGGTCATGCTGGTCAGGAACTGCAAACTGACGCCTGCAGATGTGGAGGTGATCTCTCTTTCTATTTTAAGGCCATCATTTATCAGACTTTCAGTACAGATTAAGCAGACAAATTATATTTACCCAACCAGTGCAGAGACTGACATTTGTGACCCTGGACCACAAAACCTGTCATAACGGTCAATTTTTTAAATTCAAGATGTATATGTCTTCTGAAAGCTGGATAATTTAGCATTGATATTTGGCCTGTTAGGATAGGATAATATTTGCGTTTTTAATTTGTATTTTATGTCTTCGAAACTGGTGCCTTTTTTAAAATACTTTGCTTTGAAATACTTTTGAATAAAAGCTTGTAATGTTGTGAATTATCTCAGAGCGAGTTGGTTTAGAAGTCTTTATTGAAGTTTTTTTAAATACACATCCAGAACCAAAGCATCTGAAGGTTTGGTGTCTGTTTTTCTCATTTTTCTTGTGTGGGCGGTCAGCGGGTGTGTCGTCTGAGATTAATTAATGGTTGGATAATAGACTGTGGAGATGAGTTTTGGTTATTACATGTGTTTTTTTCCTCTTCCCCTCAGTTCATTCAGCCTCCCGGCTCTCCGGCGACAGAGGTGATCGAGTTCTGTCTGCCGCAGTACTGTGTGCCATGGATCCAGGCGGTGGCTCACTACCTCCGTCAGAACCTCCTCATCTTCCTCCACATCCCCAAATACACTGACAGCAACATGGAGCACCACTTTAAGGTATTGTCTGACCCATTGACACAGACAGGCACACTTTCCCTGTGCCTTTTATTTATAGAGATGTTTAAATCAGAGAAGCTCTGTTATAGGTTCATAAAATTTAGAACATTATTTATCTGTGAAGCAGAGTTGCAGAATTACAAATAAACACCAAAACATATATATATATATATATATATATACAGTATTATTCATTTTGAATGAATACACACACGTTGCACAAGGGTTATGATGAAAATAGTAAAAATTCAGCTTTTCAAGTCAAATGTGTTTTTGTCATGATCACCTTTTCGAATCGTTTTAAAATGGTCTGATGAAATTCATCACTCCAAACATAATGATGATTATGTAAATATTCAGAAAATAAAACAAATTGGTTTGCAATAAGCCATTTATATTTCCATGTGAGTGTGAAGCGAAGCGCCACCGCAGCAGGGCTCTGCAAATGCGTTTATACTTTCATGCTTTCTGAGTGCGGTTCAGTTTAACAGGTCACTGAGAGTTCATTTAAAGAGCTCCCATAATGCACTACTGTGCCAGGAGGACAGACAAAAACACACACTTCTTTGCATGTTTGTTGTCACTTAAAGCGCCTTTTTTTGGAAGCCGACATCTAATTGAAACTCAAAGTCATCATAGTGGTTTCTTGAATAATAGCTAACAGGTGATTATAATCACAATTTGTTTGCATTTAGTATTTTGTAGACTAGCATATATCAATATTTTACTTTTATCTCAACCTTACCAGTATCAATAAAACAATTGTTATATTGTACATTTCAACTTGAAATTAGAGTAATTATGAAGATATATAATAAACACTTCTTCTTCTTTGTTTCTCCCTCTTGATAGCATTACTTCCATTTGAGCAGCGAGCTGCCCGATCATGACATCTACCTGTACAATAAACCTGGAGGCCAGGGCACAGGAGGCAAAGGTAAAGAGACTTATATTCTCCTAGCTCAGCGGAAAAACAGCGTCTTCATCTCTTGTTTTCTGAGGTTTGATTTGCATCTCACTGGAACTCTCCTAAATCTCACTCCTGAGCTCCTGAATTATACACGTTGTACTTGTTTACTTTGCAGAAATGATTTAGTGAGTTTTATTTCTTTCTTCAGTCAGTATGTTGGTCGTTTCTCTCCACCTTGCTAGATCTGCTGACTAGTCAGGGATGTTTTACGCTGATTAAAAAGCGGAGCACATTTCTGTCTGACCCAAACACGCATCTGCTGTTACACTTTAATAATCTTATTCATGGCTTTACTCGTGTATGTTTTTAAGTAATTGTTGCTGGATGTAATAGGTAGTTATAAGTGTAGGTAGTTATTAAGGGGTATTTATTTTTATGAATAAATATTTGAAGATCTAGTCATGATCAGTCCAGTGACGACGGTAAGCCCTATCAGAAACTTGTTTAGCCCCGGCACAGCCCCCCCAAAGATTTCCAATAGATTTTCCTGTTTTTTAACTTTCGATATCACTCTTATTAACACTATAAAAAATAAACATTAAAAAGTGCCTAATATGTGGCTTATAAACATTGATATTATGGGGAAGAGGTCAAGCATCTCAAGCGACCAATGGTGGTGGTGAACGTCAATGTCAGAGAAAGTGAAAGTAAAAAACTGACGGCTAAGGCTGCATTAGCTGCGCGTATTCACTCTGAGACAATTAACCAGAGATCATTCTACTTTAACATATTCTGAAAACTGTTTATACTTATTTCCTGAACATGTAGTCCTGTACATTTAAATCTCTACTACTGAAAGAAAGAGAGATAACAAATAGAGTGTAGCCTGCACGAAATATTACTACATACTGTATTTGTTATTTTATTCATTTTGTCAAGAGTCCTGAATTTGTGTCTTAAGACTTAAAAGTGTCCAAAAAATGCATTTCTTATTTATTAAGCATCGCCACACACGATATAAAAATATTTGAAACAGCATTCAGTGCGTAAGCTTATCCTCATGCTCGAAAGCCAATCATTTAATGTATTTTATTTATAAAAGTACTGTAATCTAGTGATATAGGCCTAAAAATAAGCAGAATGCCTACCTTCATTGGAAATGTTAAATCCTCTTAATATTGCACATTTTTTTCACATTTTTCCCCATTTTTTTAGAGCTTGCATCTGATTGGCTGCTCGTGCGAAAATATTTTTTTTTTACAATTCATTATTTTTTTTTTTTAATAAAAAAAAATTGTGAATTAAATAATATTAATAACAGCAGCATATGAGAAGTTTAATACTACAGAAAAAAGTCAAATGTGCCTTTTTCAAAGCTGCTGTATATAAAAAAATGATAGCAAAAGTTTATTTTAAATTTAATTAGTTTTTTTTTAGCACTGTCATATATGAGAGTCAAATAATGGCTCAAGATCACTCATCAGTTCATCATTTGCCAAAATTGTGAGTAAGAAAAAAATATATATTCATATCAGAATTGTCAGAATCAGAGTGTCAAAACATCATGTACAGCAACCTGACATTTTTCAATTGATTTGTCATTTATCCTCTTTAACATTCAGTATTTGACGTGGTTCCCTGATCGTTCAGATTCAATTTCAGTGAACAAAAAAAACATATTCTCTCTTGTGTTATGTATTAGGTACATTATCATCTCTGGCACACTGAGACTGCCCAGGCCAGCATTTTCTGCTACTTCTCAGAAAGCAATGACGTAGTCAAAACATCAAGTAGTGTGAGTTATTCAGGAATCGTACGCACTCCCTGGTACTCTGCTGGCTTGTCGTAAATACTGCTGCGTATTGTGCATGTGATTTTTATTTTTTTTTATTTTTTGACAGACATCTATATTGTGATATTAAAATAATGTAGATATGTAAATGGCACGTCAACAATCATTTATTTCTTAGCCAGTAAGCAATCAGTGAAGTGAATGCACTCTGTGTGTGTTTGTTTTTAGTTCTAATATTTCATCTGACAGCCAGTCTGAAGTTTTTGACAGACACACAACCAGAGCACTATGTTTGAGTTGGGTAATTATAAAACATGCTGGAGATGTACGAAATGCTTTTTGCATAATTCATTACACTTTTTGAATGGAATAAAGTTTATTTTGTGGCTGTTACTCATAGACTGACACATTTGTTTTGTTAAATTGTTGCATTCAGCTGTTGCAAATAAATAGTGAATAATAGTCGAAAAAATGTTAACATTTTTAACTAATAACAATCATCTTCCACTATTGTTCTTTAATTGACATGCTGTCAGGGTAAATAAAATAGCTTTATAGCTTCAGGTGCAAAATTACATTACAGATATGGGCTTTAAAGCTGTTATTTTATTTAAATTCGGTTCTGAAATCTGCATTCGACTCCTTTAGGTTTTGTAACACTCCTTTGGGTGCATGTGGAGTTTATAAATATACAGTACGAGTGAGAGTTTTGTCTGTATTTTAAGAGCTGTGGAGGGGAAGCTTCAGGTCTGTCTCATTAATGTGAAGGGTCTTTAACAAGCCTCTTAGGGTCCTAATATGACTTGATCCTAAACTGCAGAGAGATAATTGTCAGGTGGAGACAGTGCAGGTAGTAGCAGCTCAGGCCTGGAGCCACAGGGTTCCTCTTCCCCGCCTTTCCTGACCACTAATGAAGTGACAGTCCACCCAAATGCCTGCCAGAGCCGCTCCTGAAGATCTCCTAATGCACCTGCTATTAAAAGAAACATTACAGGATGCTCTCCACCATTACTGCTCATGCACTTCATCAGAATGTAAATAAAGGGCTTTGTGGCTCCTGGAATGGTCTCTTTGCGGGTTCATTGATGCAGGATGACAGTAATATCAGTTCCTGTGAGGTCGCAGCAGCTCCTCCGGGGTTTTGAAAGGCAGCCAGTTGGCAGGACTTCAGTGAGATGTTCAATATTATCAGTATGAAATGTGTCTGCGTTTCCCACAAATGTCCTGGTATGACTCAAAACAAACCCTGCTACACAAGTACATTCATTTGTGTCATTTACTGTTATTAATATTTATTTTATTTTTAATGAGCTTTTATTTGTATTCTTCTTTTAGTTTTCATTTTACTTTAGTTTTTAATAATTTGGTTTTATTTATTTATAGTATATCTATTTAGAATATTATTGAAATATTATTATTTTTTTTTTATTTTAGTACTTTTTTCATTTGTTAGTTTCCAAGGCCACTTTTCTTTTTATTTAGGATTGTGACTTTAACATTAAATTGCCTCTTTGTTTCAGTTAAAGGAAATGTTTCAGTTTTAGGTTTAGTTAACAGTAAAAACACTGCCGTTTCATTTAAATTTACATTTTCCTTCCATTTTCTCTCATCTCTCTCAGCAGTGTTGGAGAAGATACTGTAACTCACAATTACAAATTGTTAGATGAGTGTGAAGCTTACTTTTTATCATGTATTTAAACCACAATTCTACGGAGCCCTTAAAGGGACATTTGCAATATTTCACGTGCTCACAAATAAACTTTTTTGTAAACTCACGAGTTAGTTTCCGGTTGCATAAATTCTGCCGTCATGTGCATGAATTATCCTAACTGAGATCTACTTTGGCCTTCAATTATGAAAACATTGTTTCTGTTATTACATTCCAATGTAGAAAAATCACCACTGAACAGCTTTTTCACCTGAACAATACATCATCAACATCTCAGCACTGTACGTCTGCACATAACTTCTCAAAAATGTTCATCTGTAAAATAGCACATTCATAACTCTTCCTATTTTCTCTATATTTTGTAAAACATTTGCAACATTCATAATTATATTCTATCTAGGCTATAAATTTTTTGTACCATATAGTTATGTTTTTCATTTATTGTCAATTTATCAACATTATTCTATAACCTTAAATTATATGCATGTTTTACATTCTCCACTGAATTTCTTATGTTTTTGTTATATATATATATATATATATATATTGTGAAACGGTTCCAAACCAGTGAAATATAAGTTCTAAATCCGTGAAAAAAAAAAAAAAAAAATGATCGCGCTGACTGATATTTGCAAAGCGCATGCATAAAGAAGCCCTTTCACTTAGGCTACAAAATACAT
>JAUCNO010001758.1:3102523-3121681 GCA_032353835.1 Enteromius viviparus | reverse complement strand
ATATTTACTGAAATTCACAAGTCCACAATTTCACAAGGCCAAAAGTGCCCGTAGTTGAAGAATCGCCCATATATATACACAGTATATAGACATTATAAAACTATAGACATTTAAAAATAAATATAAATTACAAAAACACAAAATTATAACAAAAATATACACAAAATCTAAAATATAATTCAAGAAGGGAACAAAAAAGCTTATTAGCATTTCTAATTATTATTTATTATTTATTTATTATTAAAAATTGACATCCCTAATTCTACCCAAAACTTAAAATGCCCCTATTATGCTTTTTCAAACATGATCGTTCATGCAGTGTGTCATGTAGCTGTATTGTGAACATAAGCTACCTAGAAGGTTGTGACGCCAGCGGTGCACCATAAATAAAGTTATTGTCTATCAAAAAAAGAGTTGGCTCACATTCGCCTAAACGAGTTGTCAGCAATTCGAATATTTTCCTGTTACGGCCACACGTCACGAAGTAACATTTGCATAATGTCCGCCCGCATTCTACTTCGCAAGCAATTTGCCCCGCCCCCAAACAGTACAATTTCCATCATGTCAAGAAGACGCTGTATCCTGCGCTGTCATTCAGTTCTGGCAATGAGCCTTTCATTTCCGACACACGCTGTAGCGGTAGACCAATCATAAAGGACTGCACCATCTGACCAATCACAGCAGTGAGGGCTCACAGGAAGGCGACTGATTCTTCAAACTGCTTCACACGAGTCGTTTACGAATCATTGGGTAAAATTAAATCTATTTTTTGGAGACAACTAAAGTGTTTTTGACCTTGCATACATGTAAACCTGTTCTAAGAGACTCATAAAACAACATTAATAACCTTTAAAATGGCATAATAGGGGCACTTTAACAACTACTTTACTATTAATAAGCAGCAAATTAGAATTTTATTGAGTTGTAGTTAATGGTGAGAATTTGACCTTAAAATAAACTGTGACCACATGCACTGAGTAATTATTCATTTATAATAAAAGCATTAAAAAGTAATTAAATTCTAATCATACATAATTTACAAAGCAGTGTTATTTTGGAATAGAGACTTTTCAGTTTTGTATCCGTTAGTCCATCAAGTTAAACTAAATTAAAATGAAAAATGTTGCCTTTACAGCTAGCTGAGATGAAAAAAAGGTTTTATATATACATACTGTATATGAAGTGGAGTGTCTTTTTCACTTATGTCATAATTGAAGACATGTCTTTTTCAATAAATGTCTCTATGTATATACATTGTACATGGGACGATGATGCTTCAAGTTTTTGGAAAAGCCATAAATCACAGGGTACCAAATCTTTCTGTCTGAGCTGAGCTGAGTCACTTGAGTGATTTGATCTTTCCCAAATATATGCACATATATATATATATATATATTCTTAATATTAATATGCATATATACGACTTCCACATTTACCTGTAATTGGCAAGTATTTGCGTATATTCTGCGTTAGGTTGCCATCCATGATCTGCCAGTGGTAGATGTCCTGTAAAAGCAGAGAGACAGAGCAGTGATGCCATCGTTGTGGGTTTTCTGTTCTTCAGACAGAGAGCCGCTCACAAACACAGCAGCTGCCTAATGCACAACCTGCCCTCGTATCATTTATTCAGCGCAGGAATCAAAGAGCACTGAGAGTGAGTTTATTATCCTGGAACGGACAGCGTGTGCCGTGCAGCCGCTCCGTAACCAGATAAGTGAAAATGACTTCAGGTAATGCTCACTCCTCTCGGCTGCTGCAAGCACAACAGCAATTAACATACAACGCAGAACACAACAGAGCAGCGAAGTCTCTTCTCACAGTGCTTTCTGCTGCTGCTGCTCGTGTGGCAGCCAAAAATAACAGATTGCAAAATTAATGTACTAAATTTCAATATATTTAGTTTATATATGTATTTATTTAAATATGCTGTATCTTAGGGAATTTAATTGTGCTAAGTTATATGTATGGAATAGCTTTGATTCATCAGCATTTATTACCTGCTATGCACTTCTTGCATGGTCCTGAAAAACAACTAATACAGTTGTAAATCTTGACTGCTTTGGAGCACAGACTTGGTCTCTGCACTTTAAAATTGCAGCTAAAATAGTTATATTACTATTACTATACTACTATTAAATCACTAGTACTATCATATTTAAATATATTTTCAAAATCTGAAGAAGATTTTAAGCTTTCAGTAAAACTTTGTTTAGGCGCAGTACCAAATGTTTCCACTAGTTTTACATTTTTTATATAATACATTTTAAATAAATAAATTACAAATTAAAATCAAAGTGATCATCCTTATCCCCTACAAATTACATTAAAATGTATGGGAATACATAAGACAAAGTGTTTGTCCTCAAAAGTCACTCTTTACCAATCAGAGCCTGTTTGAAGTATGACTATTTCACATTTCTGTGCAGAAATAAGACTAAAAAACGATGATATGGCTTTTCCCCCTTATTTCTTTATTATTTGTTTTCAGCAGGGTAAATCACAGATAATGGGCCGTTCTTTGGTTTGTGTATAATTTAAGGTACAAGCTTCATAATTATTAATGCTAAAAAGACAGCTGGCGTGGTAAAGTTCACTCACCATCTGCATCCTGATGCTGGGATGAGCGACTCTCTGTAGAATCCCTGCAGCTGCAGAAAACACATGCAAATAATCAGGGATCAAAACACACATCATAATACCTAGGGGAAAAAACCCTTCTTACCTTGGTGTGGAGAGTCAAGGAAATATCGTGGATCAGTGATCCTGGTGTTGATTGGCTCAATCAATCCCAGAATGCCTTCCTGAGAGAAAAGAGAGAGTCACAGCAGATGATAAACAAAACCCACACCACTAACACTGATCAAACAAAGACTACCATTCAACATGTTTCTTCTGATCACCCAGGCAGCATTTATTTATCAAAAATAAGAAACACAGTAAGAACGCTGAATTCTGAAATACTATGATTTAAAAAAAACATTGTTTTCAGTGAAAATATTACTCCAGTCTTCAGAAATCATTCTAATATCCTGATTTTCTGATCGAAAAACATTTCTGATTATTATCAATGTTGAAAACAGTTGTGCTGCTTAAGATTTTTACATTATAACACTTTTATCCAAAGAAACTTTGAAATCAATATGTAAGAGCTATAACAAGTCTCAGTTAGCTTAACACAGCACACGCTGCAAGGTTATTGAAAATGGCCAGAATAGAAAAAGAACAGAGCAAGCTATTGTTAGAAGCTTTTTAACACTGCAACTGTATAATAAATAAAAATATATAGATAGAATACAAAAATATATTTTTATTTTGATTTATTTTTTAGGATTCTGTGATGAATGTAAAGTTTTAAAAAACTGCATTTATCAGCAGTCTTTGAGGGTTTATTGCATATTTATTATGGTATATTAGGTGCTAATTAAAGGGTTTATTGTATATTTATCACCGTTTCTTACTATTAAAAGATTCTACCAAGTATATTCAGATATTTACAATTAGCCTGTTGTATAAGAACACTGCAGTCGTTCGAGTAGGATGGAGGGTCTGCCACCGAGAGACCTCCAGAGCTTCTACAGTGGAGCATAAGCACATGTTCTGACCACGTTATAATGCAGTAACGGGGTGGAGGTCACCTTCGAGAGGACACCTGCAGCATGTTTCAGGTTCTGCACAAACGTGTCCTCCATCTCCATGGCAACAGTGCAGCGGTCCGCCCCCGCCGGCACCCTCCCCGCCATCAAGTGGATCCTGGAGAGAGACATTAGCATGAGTTACTCTCAGCAGAGGTAAAACATCTCGAGATGGCAGCTGATGGAGAAAATCAGGTTCCTGTGGAGGACGCGTGTTAGATCAGACGCTCAGATATCTGGGGCCGGCATCAGGGGAGCCATTTCAGCACATTTCTGACTGTTTTACTGAGTAACAGCATGAAGTATCGTGTCTAGACGCTTAAGGTTTTTCTGTGCGATGTTTCCCGCCAGCTTTAGTGTGCGCTGAGCAGTAGGCCGGCTTTATGCTTTGCATAAAAAGTCTGAAACTGTGAATATAAATCAGGTTCATCAAACACTGCATCCCTGTGATCAGTGCATTATGCATTTGTGTTTAACCAGGCGCCAGAAAACAAAGCAACAGGCAATAAAAGAGATCTTGACCTTTTATCTGAGGTGAAAATAGACATTTCTTGCTATTCTTGAATGAAAACCAAGATATAAACACAGAACTGTGAAATATTAACTTAAATAAAAAAATAGGGTATATTATTTTGGCAACACTTTATTTTTAGAGTTATACCTATTAGTTGCTTATTAGCATACATATTACTAGAGTATTTGTCATTTTTATTGCTAATTGGACACATATTAATGCCTTATTCTACATCCCTAATTCTACACTTAGCAGCTAACTTACTGTTAACAAGCAGCAAATTAGGAATGTATTAAAGGATTAGTCATGGTAATAGTCACCGTTAAGTGTTATCATAATTGCAACTTTTTATGAATTTTTAAAACGGAAAAGTCATAGTTACCAATAAATGTTACCGTAATTATAACTTCTAATAGGCAAACTTTGGTTTGATGAACCTTGTATTTATTTCCTTTTTATTCCAGTTTCTATTAAAGTATAAAGATGTGTCGTACAGCTCCTTCACATGCAGCGACGATATTTTTGTCCTCCATAGTTTTGGAAGTCTGCCTCCATTGCTAGTAATCACGTCACTACTAGAGCAAGCTCCTGATTGGTTAACGCGGCGCAAATTTTTGCCAAAGTTCAGAATTTTCAACTTGAGTGATTTGCGGGAATTATGCCGCAGGATGTCTAACCGCGTCTTAGCATTGACTTAACATGTAAATCACTTGTGCTTAGCGCTTCATTTGCATCTGGTGAACGTACCTTTAGAGTTCTGACTTTGTCTCGCAATTCCAACTCAAAATGTAAAAAAATAAATGAATTGTGTTCTAAAAGTCTAAATTGTGGGGAAAAAAATGATTCCAGGGATTCCATACTCGCATGTAAATCCAACACCAAAATTCTGTTTCTGCATCAGGCTGGATATCTGCTGAAACTGAACTGCAGTAGAGTGCTGCATCACCCTCGCTCCCCTAACAAAAACCCAGCAGGAATTTCCCATCAGCTTTCAGATTATTGCAGAAAATAAACAAAAATACAATCAATGAAAAGCTAAAGTCACAAACTGTCACATGACTTCAATACCACCCTCACTAAACGTTTGACAGCTCTATCTGTCTTTATTTCACGAGTTTGTGTTTCCTTATGATAACAATTAAAGCGTATTCAGCGTGCTGTCGAGGAACACTGAGCCCTAGTGAGGGCTGAGCTTGGCGTCTGGATCAAAAACTCCGCTCACCCCCCTTCTTGGATAACGTGAAAAAGCGGATAAGTGGAGGAGGAGGGATGCATAACGAGATGAGAAAGGGAAGAAAACAAGCTTATTTAAGGGGAAGGCTTATGGATTTGATTGGACGACAAATTATTGGCTTGAATTAGGAAATCAGTTCCAGCTGCGACTAATCATTGCATCAATGCTCCTCCAAAAACTTGTTTATCAACATTACAAAAAAGTAGCAAGTTAGAATAGTTTAGAAGAGTGTGATTATAAACACAACAAGGCTATAAATCCACCAGTGACTAGATGAGTCTAACTTTTCAGTGTGATGAAGTTTAATGTCCCTGACAGCCTCTGTAGTCCCATTTAGACAATTTTTTAAGACATAGCTTTTATGTTGTAGAATAAAACTCAAAAACAATTTGAGCTTGTGCACACCACAGAACTTGTTTCAGGCTTTTAACACAAAAAAACACAGAAAAAAAAGCTTGACTTGATCGAATTACTAAAATGGAACTTTTTTCCAGATTTGGCCTACACAAATATGTCATCTCTGCAGCAATTTACTGGACTAAAATCATTATGCTTATTAAAAATCAACACAGTTATAATGACCATACAGTACATGCTCTTTTTCCTGGACATGTCTTGGTCAGGATTTCTAAAATACCTAAAATGTCCTGGTTTTAGCAGTTTTTTTCATATTGCTTAAAGTAGGCTATTGACTGAAAAGTAGTTTCACCAATAGCATACAAACACTACACATTATCAACCAATCAAGGAATGAAGAAGGCGGGATCTAGGGAACAGTGCAGCGATGCAGATACAAGTACATATAATGTCGAAAGGGTGTAAAGACAGTCAATAGGAAAACAAAGCCAAAACTTGACAAGAACATGTTTGGTAAAAAGAGGGTGTATGATGACCCTGAACACAGGGTAAGATGCACAGTAGAAGCCTACCTCCTGCAGTCCAGTGCTTTAGCGTACTGAACCGCCAGATCCAAACCCTGTCTGAACTCCTGCTCTCGTCCAGGAACAGCACCCAATCCCAGATCTCCTGTGCTCAGATCTCCTGGAGGACAGAATCACACATTCCTGAAGATATCCTGACATTTCAGACCATTCTGACATCATCAATGCAAGTAAAGTTTGAATCCCATGCTTTTCACAAATTAACTTCTGAAGCATATCATTTTACAACGCATTGAGGTTTTCTAACAATATTTAGACTAAAATTGTTTGTGTAGGTTGGAGGGTGTAGAGGTTCATGAAATCATAGAAATCAAGAAACCATAAAGACAGACAGCACAACCAAAAGCTGAAATTATCCCCAAATCGGATTGAATGAGATCTGCATATGAAGTGCTCAAAGCTGAACTAATTGCAGAACACTGTGGAGAAAAAAAGAGGCATTTCTGCATTGCAAACACTGAATGTGTTCAATGGTGATTTAGTGTGGTGCAACAAGTCTTATATCAGAAAAGAATTGCATCACATGGGTTCATGCTTCCCCCGTGAGTTGAGAAAGGTCGGATCTATTCCATTAAGCAGATCTATCTGCATATGAAGCACCATTATATCTGTGACCAATGAACTCGGAGTTATTCTATTCCTGTCTATGACAAACACCCTTCAGAAACCTTTAGCTGCGAGCTGACAGGTTACAGACTCATTATCCCGCTGCATCTGCAGTTTCCCAATGGCTTTAAAACCCATCTATCTATCTATCTATCTATCTATCTATCTATCTGTTATCTATGTTTACAAATGTCTCTCTCGCTTGTAGTCAGCCTGTCTTACCCGGGGGTGTGTTTATGAGCGCAAATTCGAGCCCCGTCTCATCTTTCACGGTTTTTAACTCTTTCAGGTCAGAGCTGTAGATCCACGCCGCCTCGACCGCGCGGAACCCCGCACGCGCCGCTTCGCGCATCCGCTGCGTGACCTCCGGTAACTCCGTGAAGAGCCAAGAAATATTGGCACAAAACTTTAACGGCGCCATTGAAGCGTCTGCAGCAGAAGAAACATGTGCAGCTCAATGAGAGACAGACAGCAAAACTAATAACTAACTACTTGATCAAGGTCCAGCGCTTATTGATTAAACACGTGCTCAGTGTTTACATCCTCAGCGCTCAGCTGACTAAACACGTGACTCTGCGCATGCGCACTGCTGATTGTCTTCTTTACCTATTAAACCATATTACAACTACCTTTTATCAAGAGTGGTGCACCTTTTAAGTGATTACTTACACTATTCTTCATTATTACTGAGATAATAATATATTTTCTGACTTTAATTTAATGATTTTGCCAATAAAGAAGGAGGTGAGCAGGGTTTAGTATCACACTTTATGTGAATATTCCTTAGGGAATTTCTGTAGATGCAACCCTTAAAGTCTTGACTACTAAACAAACAAACATTTTATTGTTATTGCCCAGATTACAAAATAAACATAAATAAGCAGTGGTGCAAGCTGTTACAATACATGGGGTAAAACTAAAAGTAAGTACATATGTTTTGGACAAAATTAATTTTATTGTTATTTGGATGGGAAAAATATTCTTGTCCTGGCAATACAGTTTAACCTTTCAGTTTAATTCAAATATATTTGTATAGTATAAAAGCTAATATATATTTACCCATTATTTATAACTTTTATCTTGAAGATCAAAATTATCCTAAGTTTGGAATTAGATGTTTAAAAACAACATATATATAAATGTCTAATTATTACTAATAGAATATTTAGACCTTATTTTAACTTCCAACATTTAAAAATTGACATCTGTTGGGTATTCTTTATATGAATTGACCCAGGTTTTAAGTTTTGCCTACTACTTTACGACATTTAGCAAAGCTTTGTTTCTTTCTCTGGCTGTAGCCTGTACTGTAGCTTCAGCAATATTGCTTTAATGTTTTTATAAGTCATTACCTTTGAATTTCAAAGCTGACAGAGATAAAATGTGTTCACAGAATCATTTAAATGTTAGATACAGGAGAAACAGCGGCTCGGAGAGCAGTGTTCCCGTATGTTTGAAGATGATAACAATGAGCAGTGAAGGAAGCGCTGAAAGTGCAAATGCTTTCTGCTTGGCTGGCGTATATGCCTCATGCATGATGTATTGACAGAATTCAGAAATAGAGACCCAACCATACAGTTTTAAATCACTGTATCTCACAGAAGTACATGCATATATATACTGTATACAGAACCACCTCCAGCGCATCATGTGTGACACGATCCCATGTATTTTAACCCTCTGTGATTCATTGTTTCCATATGTTAACATATAATTCTCCTTCACTTTCAGGCTAGGAAAATATTTAAATTGCATTGTTGGAATTAAACTGCCGTCTTAATGATACCAATAATATGCCAATCCCATGGTTAGATTTTCAGGAAAGACACCATAACTCAATAACTCTCCAAACTGAGCTGTTAAACTTTATCTAACATAGTTTTACGGTAATATGACAAAACATGAATGCCATATTGCACTTTTTTTGATGGCACCTCTTAAGAAATGTTATATCCAGCAGCAGCATATTTATACTCTGCAGCAATATATTGGTATAATTATCTAAAAGACTTTATTCACTTTAAGTGTAGACTTAAATATGTTTGAGTTATGGTTATACACCTACTCTATGTTTTTTTTTTATACTCATTGGGACAGAAGGTGATGTAATCCTGTGCAAGTGTCTTGCATATCGTTCCATGTTGATGGTAAATTTCAATACAACACCTGCGTGGAGGTCAGGTAAGGTTAATGAACCACCTGAGCTAACAACGCTCATGGAATACAAAAACAGTAAGACGATTAGAGAAGAACAACACATTATACATAAGCAGCAATGACTCAAGAGTAAAAGTCAACAGTAGTTGTATCTCTCTATCTTCAATAAAACAATCGCTCCGTAACCCAGCCTCGTCAAACATCCATTAGAAGTGACTTAAGTACTTCCTATCAGTGTTTTTCCAAAGGGACTTCATTAGAATCCACTCTAAGAGCATTACATGTCGTTATGGCCTCAAATGGTTTTGAATAGGCCTGATTATGATTGTGAGTCATCCCTAACATACAGATCTTACTATTTCTGCAGCATGTAGTAAGTAGAATGGCAGAAATAATAATATGCTAACCATTTCTTTTTAGCATATTATTCATTTTATTTAACATAGAATTTAAAATACAATTATTTTTTCCAAGGCAAAAATAGATACTGTGTCATGTGACAAAAGCTCAACTTTTTATAAAATTATCATTTATACATTATACTGTATGTTTATACAGTATGGCATATAAAAATTACATGCATAAAAAACTTAACTTAACAGTTTCATATATTGTAACATATATGTATAACAATATAACATATATTAAACATATTTTGTATATAATTAGTTTTAATATACTTACGTATATAAATAAAACATTTAATTTAGCCACATATGGTTGCTACATATATTACTACACAAAAAACATCATATTAAACTAGTACTGCAACAATTAATCACAATTAATCACATCCAAAATAAAAGTTTTTGTTAACATATTATATGTGTGTATTGTGTATATTTATTAATGTATATATAAAAATATACACATGCCGCATATATTTAGAAAATATTTACATATATGTAAAGGTATGTATTAATATTAAAATAATTTATTTTGTATATACATATCTTTAATATGTAAACATATTTTTCTTAAATATATACAGTACATGCGTGTGTATTGATGTAATATTATAATAAATACACACAGAACATACATATATACTATGTTTACAAAAACTTTTATTTCGGGTGTGATTAATCGCGATATTAAACATTATTAACTTCATCTGCTATGTGTATGTAAAAATATACACAAGATATATATGTCATATGTTACATTTCTGTATGGGCCATACCACTTAGAAAAAAGTGTGTATACTACGAAGTGTTCAGTAAATAGTAAAGCTATATGTAAGCAGATGGTGGATGGTCTGATGCACATAAACCCCCCTAGAGAAGAAAGCCGGAACTGCCGTGAGAAAGCAGGGGTCACTAGAGCAGGAAATTGAAAGTGGGACCGTTTAGACCTCTCAGGTCGGAGCCCTAACAAGCCTGCTTCAGCTATGACAGCCAGACGCCGCTGCACTTATCAGTCCAATCTCCAGGAAGCACTTTCCATCAGCCAATACTTCAGCTCGGACAGATGTTTACCGCACCTCTGTAGGAGAGCGACCGGGATGAATGTAAAGCAGAAGTCTTCAGCTCTTTTTATTCATTGCTTAAATGTCTTTCCTTAACATCTCTTAATTAAAGAAAAAAGGCTCCTTTCTGCATTTTAAAAGGGATAGTTCGCCCAGAAATAAAAGATAATTTACGTTTTGTTCTAAACCTGTATGCGTTTTTTGGTTGAACACAAAAAGGATGTTTTGAGAATGTCTCTAACCGAACAGTTGCTGGTAGCCATTGACTTCCATAGTATTTTTTCCTACTATTTAAGTCAATGGCTAGCATTAGCTGTTTGGTTAGTTGCTAGGATGTTTCTTGTTGGTTGCTAAGGTTTGCATGGACTTTTAGATCATTCCTTTTGATGGCTTTGCATTGACTTTTGGGTTGCTTTTGTTTTGATGTTGATTTCTTGTTGGCTGTACTTGTATTTCTGTTCGGGGCCACTTTTTAAGCCATTATGTAAAATAATTTCATCATCATCATCATTATTACTGACTTAACAAAATTGCCATAAAATTAACTTTTTACAATTGTCACTCAGAAATTGCTCTATTTCATAAAAGTTGGCACACTGAATAAAATTTAAAAGCAAAAACACGTAAGTGGTACATTAATTATAGTGAACCATTTCTGAGTGTTTTTGTTTTTACTCTGCATGATTTTTTTTTAAGTGTGTGTTGCTGCTACTGCAGTTAATAAAAACACCAAATTCACAGTTAGATGCACAATACGAGTGCGTGAAACCAACCTAATAATTTTACAAGCTGGTCATTCACTGAGATCAAAAATATTACAATAATTAAAACATGACAAGATTAGCATCATGTAAATCCGTCAGTGTTCACCCGTAAGTGAATCAAAGACACTGACCATTATTTTGGTGAAATGGCTCATTCATAATCAGTGT
The DNA here is from genome assembly GCA_032353835.1 of Enteromius viviparus. NCBI lineage: Eukaryota > Metazoa > Chordata > Actinopteri > Cypriniformes > Cyprinidae > Enteromius > Enteromius viviparus. The sequence continues at coordinate 3,110,197 of JAUCNO010001758.1, read as the reverse complement.
AAATGATGATTACCTGTGTGCTTTGGACTGTAATGTTCCAGGTTTGATACGTTCTAATTTTCCACCGTCGTAATTGTGCAATAATCCACTGTGACCCTCTATCCGGCAGGGCATTGTGTTGCCATAATAACCTGGCTTTGGAATGATGTTTTGGGTTCTGACGGGAGAAACGAGTGCCCGGAATCTTATTACCGTGTAGCCCTGGTGAGCATGTGCTTCCTAACAACAGCGAAACCCAAGCAGAATTACAAATCAAGCCCGAGCCCCGGACCCAGCCTGAGCAGAATAGGAGAATAATAATATCTCCGGCAACAATGAAATTAATCATAGGAGGAAATGGATTTGCTCTGTAGGGGAGGCAGTGAATGAGGGCCCGCATTTGATACATAGTAAATGTCACTACTGGAAAGAAAGTAATAGACCTATTTCTTCATCGGATATTGAGGACGGTTAAGAGCTTTGGGCTTGTGTCCTACTCAGCGAGCTTTTAGTTAACAATGCATGTCCTCATATTTCTGATATTAGGATGTACTTTAAATATTTTGGGCTCGTTCAAGAGAAGCGTGCTGAAAAGAACTGCTTTAAATGCAAATGAAGCGAATGTATCAGGAACAATAATGCGGCGTGTATGCAGTCCATGAAGGCCTCGCGGTAGCGTGCAGATTTTGCAGATGAAACACGGTTGACAAAGGACATGATTAGTGCAGAGGTCACATGATTGCAGTCTTTCATAGATGTTGGAGGTCAATATTTTTATTTTTTGTAAATCCTAATTCTCTGTTGTAAGTATGAGGCATTGAAAAGTCATGGTAATTTGTACAACTGCCGAAGAATGGTAAATAATGACAGAATTATCATAACTGAGTGAACTGTTTTTAATTAAGCACAATGCAAAGCAATAAGCTCTTTTAGCAGCATGCGTCAAATGTTAGAGCTGCGTCAGCTCTGAGGATTGCGGGCCGGCTATCATGTTAAACATCCTGTTTAGCCAGCTCTCTTTCAGTCTTGTGCATGCATTTTTCACCTTCTCACATGTACCGAGACTTCATTTATTCAATTATTCATCAAGCCAAGCGTTGCTCTCGGACATATGGTAATCTTGGAAGAAAGCTGCTATGTACAGAGCGGTAAAAATGTTATATTTTCTGTTCTCTTTCATTTGATGCTCACCAAATGCATTGCATCATTTCGAAGCTTTTTGTTAATTTAGAACAGAATTATATTATATTGCTCTTTGCTGCATTTTGGCATGCAACAGTAATATCAAAATCAGCTGCATCAGTGTGCCATTTAGTGAAGTTCAGCACAAACACAAATGAGATTCAGTTTTAATTACTGAATTATCTAGACGTTTATTGTCACAGATTATTTTTGAGTACTTTAGTATAAGGAGGCAGTGGGGTCATCAATGTACAGTATGCTCTGCAGTGAATGGGTGCCGTCAGAATGAGATTCCAAACAGCTGATAAAAATATCACAAACATACACAAGTAGTTCAGTCTATTAGTTAACATCTTGTTAGCTGTGTTTTGGAATAAATTCATCATTAAAATATGGGTCATCTGGATTGAATCAGGAGCGATATATGCACACATTAAGCGCACAACAGTGGGACAGTTTCCCGAACAGGGTTTAAGACTAGTCCTAGATTAAAATATATCTTAAGAGCTGTCTAAACTGGAAAAAGCTTGCACCGAGATATCTTAAAATACATTATTGCCATTGTTTGGTCTTAAAATGCTCACAGATAATGCATTTGTGTAAGACATGTTTCTAAAAATTCTTAAATGTCCTAAATTAGCAAAGGTCTAGTCCTGTCTTAATCTAATCCCTAACCGGGAAACCGGCCCTATATGAACAACTGTATGGGTAGATGTTATTCACTAGAGGAAGTGTTGTTATAGATTATGGGTTTAAAGTTAAAAATGCCCTAATGATGGATTTGTTTCATACATACAGGCAGCTTTTTCGCTTTTTAAGATGTTAACTATGGACTGGAGTGGTGTGAATTATATGTTTAATACAAAAAAAATAAGTAATCTTTTATAAGCTGTTTGGACTCATTCTGACGGCACCCATTCACTGCAGAGCGAATGCTACATTTCTCCAAATCTATAAAGAAACAAACTCCTCTAATTCTCAGATGGTCTAAAGATGACAAAAGCAGTCAAAAGTAGCATGGGTATGTTTGTTTGTTGTATGTTGCAGTCAATTCTCAGCTAAATATTGTCCTATTCTAACAAACCGTTTAATCAGATTTGATCAGGTGAAAAAAACTGTCCCTTATGACTGGCTATTGTCCTTTTCTGCTTGACAGATGTAATCGCTATGTATATTTTTATGGAAAAGAATATCTGTTCTTTTGTGTTTCACAAAAATAACAGCATTCAGGTTTGAAAGCAAATGAGGGTGAGACTAATCTTCCATTTTGGAGAGAGCCAGGCCTATTCCTTTAATCAAAACCAGGAAACAGGCAGTCAAGCCACACGCAGTAGGACAGAAACAACCACCAAAGAATGCATTCAAATAGCCGAGTTAGAGAGGAACTCGAGCAGAAATCTGCACTTTCCAGCTGATAGGCACCATCCAGACATGGAAATGGTTACCTAGCGGGAGAAAGTAAAAAAACTATATGTCAGAGATTTGCCTCTTTCATTGCCAACAGAGATTGGAGACATTCGGATAATGCTTATCGAGCGGAACATGGTGTAGCGTGCCAGAAAAGTGAGTCTTCCTCGAGCTCTACAAGTGCTCTGTCTCCTAGCGTCAACTTCATTATCTCTCGTGCAACAGGCGGTCACACTTCTTCTAATGTATGCTAAAGCTAAGAGCTGACACGACCCGATAATGACGCTTTCACTGCATTCTGTTACTTCCGCGAACCTACAGCCGGGGTTCAACATGCTTAACTGATCCAGATAGAAAATAATTAAAGTCATCCATTCATAATGTCTCACCAAATGGAAAAGCAAATTTGGTTACGCTTTCCGCATATGCCAAAAAGGAAGCGGCGAGCTGGATGGAAAACAATTACAGGGTACATGCGAATTTGAGCTTGTCATTTCGCTCGGTATTCATACACCGAGGTCACGGCTGATCTGTCACCGATGAGAGACAGAAGAAGACGGGAAAGGTGGGCGGATTGTGGGGTATGAAAGACAGGCAGCTTAAAAAACCTTTTGCGCTCTTCCTACGATTGGAAAAATCACCAGGGAAAAGTGTGCAAGATCAGGGCCCGTCTCACCCACACAGAGCTCTGTATTCTCTCAGCACAGTGTGATAGCACAATCAAACCCTTTCACTGCCTTCCCCGGAGATAAAAATCACAGATTTCACAGACCACACTGTCAGGGGCCCTTTTTACAGAAGCGAGGCCAACAGATTGCTTTTAATGATTTAATTATTACACAAGAAATCTGTCTTTCCCTTTATCTGGTCGCTGTATTTTTCGGCACGCACTTGTCAGTGTGCTTTTCTTCCCTTAAGAAGTCTAGTATCCCATGGACAGCAATTAATTGATTTTCTGAATGTAGTGGTGAGGAGCTGAAAATCAGCATCGTCCCTTGCAAGCGTGTCCGTTAATGTGTGCACATTCTAATGCCGCCTCTGCACTCAAGAAATCCTGAATTTATGTAGGCTATTTAAAGTGCATGTTTAAAAAAAAAATCCCTTTAGATTGTGCAGCTTTAGCTGAATAAATTAACTTACACCAACTGTAGGCCTTTGGCACTAGAGCTTGTGTAAATTCATCAATGTCTTAATTGCAGCAGTCTGAAACAATAAATGTAATTTTCTACCCTATTGTGTTTGATTAACGTCTACATCTACTGTACCTCAAAACCTAAAACCTACTCCTTACAGTAATGAAAATAAACCAAATTAAATTAGACTGTATTGATGTGAGCATGCAGTAGCTGAAGCTGTATCCCTCATCCGGTCAGCTTCAAATTGACAAGATTTCTATACACATGGCATAGTTTATTAGTTTATTTGCATCTGCATGCATTTTTTTAACAAGCGTAGACAGCATAAATTATTGTAAAAAGCATTACATTTATTCAGTTAAATGGGAACTGTAAAATATGGCTAGCTTTAAAGCATTAAAAATGTTTAAGCTTAAAGAAAATTCCGCTTCTTTTATTTAAAAATATTTTTTAAAGTTGCTTTATTACAAAAGCTTACAATTAGAAATAAACAGTAAATCAATTACAGTATGTTAAAAAGTAGGAACAAATGAAATGTATGAGATTAAAATAAATGTGATTTACTAATGGTAAGTAGGTATATTAGTACCTAATGTAAAGTAGGCCTGGTTATTGTGTAATTAAAACGTTGAGTTTATTAGTAAACTGTAAAAAAAAAAAAAAAACGGTATTGACTGAAGATAAATGAACATTAAACATTAAAAACTCTTTATCTTTACAGGACAAAATGAATAAAACAACAGCCTCGTGCAAAGCATTACTGAGCACCAGGGAAAAATAGGAAAAAGGTTCCCAGAATGCTTTGCACGAGACAGTTTTGTAATAGTTTTATTCTTTAAAGACAAAGACTTGTTAATGTTTAATGTTTATCTTTGAAAAATTTGATAAATATACATTTACAGTAAGTTACTGGCATCCAGCTGCATAATTACAGCCAATTACAGATATCTTTTCTCTCTTACTATTTATTTTATGTTTGGTTTAAAAAAAAAAAAAAAACACACACAAAAAAAAACATACACATTAATTATTAATTATAATCACATTAATTTTCTGCCTAATCTTACAGGAATTTGTACATGTTTTACAATGTGGCTAATTCATACAAATTTTGAATTGAAATTTTCTTTCTAAAATTAGCATTTTTCTCAGGCTCTTATGTATAGGTTCAGTGATTTCACTTTCATAACAATTACCTTGCATGCCATTAAAGTAAAATACCTGAACATAAGCAGAGCAACCTGAGGAAAATGTTAGAAGAGAATTTTAGACAGCACTTTGGCAATCTCTCTCTCTGTATATACTTATTTTTCCCCAAAACAGAAGAAGAACTCAGGTCAGAAAGGTGAACGTGATCTCCACACAATGGTCGCAACGGCTCTTCCTGAACCCTGGAGAATGGTTGTTTCCAAGGAAACGCTTTCCTCTGCTGTCCCTCGGGTCACTACATCCCCTTGGACACCAAACTCCTAACTTTCTCTGACTCCAGGAGGCATCTTCAGTCCCAGAGGACTCACAGTCACCCTCCAGCACTCCTTAGACTTATCTCACATTCACCACTGCATTAAAAATTCCCAGAGTTATACCCAATAATAGTGCCTTCCAGGTAACGTGTCCTTTTCACCTGCATTTTTGTGTCTGCGCCTCGTTCCTCCCAGCACAAAGTGTTATGCTCTTCCACATATAGATGTGCTCTGCTAAGTTTGAATAAAAAAGTAACAGTAAATAATACCAAGCAATCTCACACTGTGTGTCTCAGAACCGGTTGTGCTGCAACAAGTTGTTTGCAAATTAGAGGAAGTATCAGTGAAATTAAATATTTATTTGTACTTAATGGTTTTGTATTAAAGTTATATAGCCTATGTATTTTTCTCCCTGGCTACCACTTCTGTTTTGGTAAGAGCAGGCAGACATTATTAATAGTATTTTATCCTGAGCTCGTTCTCTATAAATGTCATTTCTTGAATATAGCTGAATTTTCCCCAGAATATTAAACTCCCCAAATATATAGCAGAGAACTTTATAATGCCATTTACAACTCTGAAAGGCTGAAATTTTGTTAGGACTTTTTATTAGATTATAGTTATATACAGTAGCAGGTGAGCAATGAAAATGACAGAAGCAGCCAATCAGAGTCCATCATGTCAGTCCAGGTCATGTCTGATTGGCTGAGTGGGAGCACAGCATGCGAATAAATCATAAACTCACGAATTTTAATTATGCTGTTGTTGTTGAGTGTCCAATCACATTACAGCATTAATATTGATGAGCCATGCTTTAACCCTAGAAGAGCTCACAAGCAGGTCTCGAAGGGTTTCTCAGTCAACACACAACAAAGCATCTGTATTTGAAAGCTAATATAAACAGCACCTAAAGGTCTAGATGCATAATTTCCCCCCAAAAGCCCGTCAGATTCAGATATGTGACCCGCATCTCACACCCGCCTTTCTGATTCATATACATTTATTTCTCACAGTAAGGGAGTAAAGCAGGAGCGTGTGAAAGCGTTAATGGTTACTGAAACACGAAAATATTCCTGAGAGGAATGACAGCATAAGGATTTGACTCAGCATATGCGAACTAATTTCTCCCTCTTCTCTATTCCTTATGCAAATAGATGTGGAATGAATGAGCTTGGCCTGCAGTGTGAACGGAAACCAGTCTGGTTGCTTCTCGTTAAGATAACAGATAGCGTGACTCTTTCTGTGCCACGCTGAACTTGTTTTATAGGATTTTCTTACAGGAGAGCCACAGCAGGCCATTAAGCGATGCCGTTCCACATATGTCTCTCCGGGGGACACTGCTGTAGAACGACTCCGAGCTCAGAGACGTGAAGGTGCCAGTGTGAGAGATGAGGAGAAGTGGAGTGCATATAGCTCACATCATTAAGTATGTCATTAAGCAAAACCATCCCCTTTGATTGCCACTGTGGGTTTTCAGATTGCTAACAACCACCCCACTGAGACATCATATTTTGCTTTAGGAAGGGATATAAGTAAGCCCTTTTTAACTCCGTAAAACCTACTGTATCCTTTCTGGTGCTTGAATTTCAGAGGTCTGTCCGGACAAACTCTTGCACACAATCTACTGCCTTCTCATTGATTTTAAAAGGACATTTAGTGTATAAAAATATAGGTTGTGGTTCATGTTTCTTGTTGCTGTGAAATCTTATTATTTTTTATAAGGTAAACATAACTTTTACGCTTTTATTTATATTTCTATAAGACAAACATTTATATGTTGGTTTGTATATGTAATTTTAAAATATGATTTGTCGTTTTTTGGGTTCATCTCGTCGTTGTATTGCATTGTATTTTTATTTGCTTATTTTTACAATAAAAATTGCAGCGCTTTGTTCATAAAATTAAGCATTTAAATGTCATCTTATATCACTGGGAGATAGAGAGTCATGTTTATATACATTTTTTGAAAGCAGACTGTAAAAAAACATTTATATCTGGCCATAAGAGAATATCTGCAACCATATTTTTGCTTAGTGGCACCGGTGTTTTTTCCCTTATGCATAAGTTTAATATTTTTGTCTATCTCATGAAAATTTAAATTAATAGTATGCTGAATAAAAAAGAAAAACTTGTGGCATTTATACGCAAAATTGGCCTATACTGTATATGACACGCACGTGTTTGGCGTGCATATAATAAGCATGGCGTGCTACAAGATTTGTTGTTGTGCAATAAATAGAGTTTTTGCATACAGATGATACACTTGTACCCCGCAACCCTAATCCCTCCTATAGCATAGTAGCATATACACAACCAAGTCCATTTTTGTTTGGCAAGATACCACAAATTTTCGTTTCTATTTGGCATGCCCTTTATACGCATCGGGTAGTATATAAAAAAAGGCTGTCTAAACTAAAGGTCTGCGCCGGTTTCCTGGGGTGCTTCTCATTTCTTATTTGTGCATCCTCGTTTCCTTTCCTCGCTTCCTTTCCTCGTGTCTTAGCTCC
>JAUCNO010001758.1:3033160-3045148 GCA_032353835.1 Enteromius viviparus | reverse complement strand
TATCTATCTATCTATCTATCTATCTATCTATCTATCTATCTATCTATCTATCTATCTATCTGTCTGTCTATCTGTCTGTCTGTCTGTCTGTGTCTGTCTGTCTGTTTTCTGTCTGTCTGTCTCAGTGCAGCAAATAATCATATTTAAATGGTTTCCGAAGGATCATGTGACAATGAAGACAGGCGTAATGATGTTCAAAATTATGCTTTGATCGCAACAATAAACTATATTTTATATTAAATTCAAAACAAATATTTAAACTGCAGTAATATTTAGCAAAATTACCATTTTACTGTGTTTTTGATCAAATCAATTTAGCATTGGTTATTGAAAAAATAAAATAATTAACAAAATACTACTTTTTTAGTGATGTTGTAAATGTTAACATTTTTTGAAGCTATTAATATTTTGTGTTGTTGAGGACAAAGATTATTACAGAAATGGCATCCCTTTTAGGTGTGCAGGTTTTTTTCTGCATGATTTGTGTTTGCTCATTTTGTGTGTGTGAGCGGGACGTACAGTGATCCGTCATGTCCGGTTTATGCAGTCTGTGGTCTATTTCTGTCTTCTGTATGTAGATAAATTGCACTAAGCTCTCGGTAGTACCTCTGTATTAGAGTTTTGTCCTCTAAACACAGGTGGTCTGTAAGCAGTTTGTGGATTTGACTGGGTCCTAAAAAAATAATAATTAGAATAAATAAAGTGCACACACAAGTGCTGTAAAGAGACGCCTAATTTATTTCTATACACTGCTGTCAGTATGTATAGTAAATATAGGATGCAGTCCATGTAAATTGCTCAAGCCTAATTAACTGTGTGATCTGGCCATTTTGAGATTATTGACTGATAATAATGTTATAGGTAAGCTGAATCTAATTCAGTGGCATTAATTAATCTAAATGATTGCAGTGCTATTCACAGTAATTCACAATTTTTTTATATTTTTTTATAAATGTTTTTTTCTATGAATACATTTTTTTACATTTTTATATGAATGGAAATATATATATATATATATATATATATATATATATATAGTACATATAGCCTACATGTTATTTTTAAAAGCATTTTTGGTCATCCATATATTTCAACTCAACATTTATAACTGTAACTTTTTTTTTGCCCTGGAAAACATGCTGGTATATGAAAGTTACGAACTAAATATATTTTATATAATTTTTTTTTTTATATGATTTGATTTAAAAATGCTGTTAAAATGCAGCTGACACGAAGTATATTCAAGGTGAAGCGGCATTGACAGAAGTGTAAGCGATGTATGAATGAATAAATAAGATCCGCCTCATGTTTCATCTGTGTGGTTTCACTAATCAAATTAAGATCCAGGCCAATATACTGAGTGACACTCTAGCTGAGCTTATTACAGCAGCAGCACTGAAGTCAATTACCCTGACTACACATCACTGACATTCACACAACCTGTGGGCCCCTTACGAAGTCTGATAAATATTGAGTTTGTAGTTTCTCATCAGTTGAATATGAAATGAAGTGAGAGATGAAAGCTGCAGGTGTCAGGTGAGCTGTGATTGGATTCAGTCTCAGATACTGCCCACGTCACGACTAGCAGCAAGTCCAGAAGATCTAGTGTTTTCATTTTATTGCTCACAGGTTTCTCTTTCATATCTCAAGAGCTTTCGGTGTAGGTCAGTTTCTTCTGAAGTGCTTGAAAAGTTGGTCTGGGATTCATTTAACTCAAGTGGAAAAAAGTTGAGTCTCTTTTGTCTTTTATAGAAACAAGATCAAATATGCAGTTAATTATTACACTGGAACAAAATGGAGTGCAATACTTTCCTGTTATTATCACTTTATGACCTGTGAAAATCCCTCCAGTATAAAAAAGGTGTTGGACTTTTAATGTGGGTCCCACTTTATATTAAGTGTCCCTGATACCTGTGTACTTCCATAGTAACTAGATGTGTACGTAGTATGTAATCACAGTGTAAGTACACACCAGTACATAGTATCTACAGCTGTATCTACACTCCTCAGAATGGTGTTTGTAAGTACACATGTGTAACAGGACATTGGTAACAACGCACTTTCAGCTATATTTTGTAACAGCAGTCAGCATGAGAGTAACTGGTTCAGGTGGTGTAGTTGGGTGGGTTTAGGGAAAAGTAAAGTGGGTGAAGTTGGTGCACCTCTGTAACACCAGTGTTTATACATGGTAACTCCTCAGGATCTGCCCCATAAATATAAAGTGTAACATTCTGGACACCAACCACAATTTACATGTAAAGCCTAATTTACTGCCCGCTGCTGTGTAACATCAAAGTAACTACAGTACATGCTACATCCATTGCAATTGTCTATTTAATATAAAATTTAACACTTTATTTACCAAAAAGTGCTGTTAGTCCTGTTACACATTTGTACTTACATTACCAAAAAGTGCTGTTACCAATGTTGTTATACATGTGAACTTACACACACCATTCTGAGGGTTGTTACATGTGTGTAGTTACAGAAATATAACAGCTGTAGATACTATGTACTTACACTGTGGTTACTACATACACATAGTTACTGTAGAAGTACACAGGTATTAGGGACACTTAATATAAAGTGGGACCCACATTAAAAGTCCAACACCTTTATATAACTTTATATATATATATATATACTCACACACAGGCACAGCTCACACACATATATTATGTAAACAAAAACTTTTATTTTGGATTGTTTGACAGCTCTAATGATATAAATGTATTTTATTTTCTGCTCTGTAGTCATCTGTTCTGACAGAAAACTTTTTTCACCCACCTTACAATGTGTTTTGTGAGTGTGCTTCCATGAAATGTCATCTAACAGGAATATGTTAGCATCGAGTGCCTGGTAATTAACGTCCTCATACTCGCACACTCCATAATTACTCTTTATTATTTCTCAGCAATTAAAGGTATTGTCTAGGAGCGAGAGGATGTTTCATCAAGCTGCATCACTGGTCTGTTAAATCACACTGCTGTCACAGGAAGAGATGGGTATTATCTGAGAGTCGCCTCTGCCATTAACACAAACTCTGAGAGAACGAGGTGCTGCTTCCATGTGGCCATGTTGTCGAGAACAAACAAAGACAGGTGTGATAAAAGTTTGGTGATGGATGCTCTGTGGCTTTCCTGGTCTGGCAATCTCGGATCTGATTGGCTGGCTTCATGCCAGTAAACACATGCAGGGATCAGTCCTGAAACCGAGACGTGTTTACATTAGATAGCTAGAATATGTTGCCCATCACAAACTTAATCAAAACTACGGCTGCATGAGAGCTGGAAAAATACTGTTTTAAATACAGCTTATTTATTTATTAGTAATATGTATACCTTATTAATAATACATTCCTGATTTGATAAAATATGATGTATTAATCCTGTATAAATGTGTCATGTTTCGTGTCTGTCTGTTCCGGTCTCCCCCGTCTTTGTACTTTTGGTTTAGTCCTGTCTTGTCCTTATTTGGTTTCTCCTTTTGATTATGTTCTCATTAGTTGATTTTGTCCACCTGTGTTTCTCCAGCTGCCCTCACATTTGTTCAATAGTTTCTGTGTATTTAAAGCCCTTTGTTTTTGAGTTCGAGTTATTCAGTGTTAAAGTAAAGTGCGTGACGTGACGTGTGTTTTCTGTGCTGTTGATTTTCGTTGTCACTGCCTCGTCAGCCTTTTGTTTTGTAGTATTTAGTTTTCTTGAATAAATATTGTATTGTTCCCTCGTCCTCTCCTCTCTGCCGTTCACATCACAACATGGACTAATCATTACAAAATGAATAACAACGACTGCATTTTATTTTATTTTATATTGTTCTCTCGAAAAACATTTTTGCCCACAAATGTATTGTGCGTTATGTGAAATATCATCTAACAGGATATCAGTATTAATATATTTATATAATTTTATATATGTATGTATGTACCCAGAGCTCCTGACAATCAAAACTAATTCAATTGTGTTTGTGCACACTTGGCGTTTAAAGCTCAAAACTATTATTGTTTTTATTAATACGTTTCATTTATTAAGGTTTACTGCTTTTAAACGAGTCATGGATGCCCATTTTCCACAAGTTGATATTCTATTATATTCTTTATGGTTGTAGTAAAAAGTTTATAACATCCTTACAATTTCACAATCGTAAAAAACACCTTCTTTACCCTGTCGGTTTTTTAGCAAGCTGCTTTAATGAGCTCTGCTGACCCCGCCCCTAACAGCTCACTCAGGGTGGGTCTAAGGTAAGACGGTCCTGTCAATCAACTATCGTGGGAGGGGCCTGTGCAGAACTACATAATTCTGACAGGAATCTCTGAACAGTCTGATAAAAAAGAAAGATATTAATAATATATATTATTTACTTTCTGTACAACAACACTGCCACTGACCTGTGACGTTGTAGAGGAGTGGTTTGGCTGGTTTGTGGTTGTTCAGTTGTGTGTTTGTGGTCTGTGCTTCTCTCTGTTGTTTCCAGGTGCAGAGCTATTCCTTGACCTCTCAGAACAGTCCATTAATCCTGATCTTTGCGTGTCTCTCTCTCTTTCTTTATCTTTCAGTCTCTCGCTGAATCTCAAATGCTCTCTCTTTGTATCTCAGTGCTTCTATTTCTCTCGGTGTTCAGTAGTCCGTCACGGGTCAGCGCTTCCTCCTAATGGCTGTTGGCTCATGGGTCACACAAACAGTTCTGCTCCAAAACCCCCAAAAATGCAACAAAACTCCATCCGTTCTTTCCACTTCTTATTCCAGACCCTTGTGCTTGTGTTGGAGCTCAACCGCTCAATTTACAATACACTGTTTCTTAAACCGCCTGCAAAGGTTCATTTATTCATGAAACCATTCATTCTCTCATTCGTTCTCCATTCAGTACATTTTGAAGGACTGAGATCATGCAAACCGCTTTAAAAACTATGTGCTGTCCCACTTTTTAAACCCAAAACCAAAAATGTATTTGATTTGCATTTAATTTAGTTTTTATATGTTTTTGGCTGTTGCTCCGACTACAAATGGCTGATTTGATTTGCAGATTTTTGGTTTTGAAATTTTTGTTGTTGTTTTTGGAAATGAACTCTTCACACACACAAACACACACACATATAAACACAGTATATATATATATATATAGTGTATGAACTTGTATTTTGTGCAATTTGTGTGTATTTGTGTACATTAATAAATTCAGTACTTCAGTTACAAATTTTGTAAATTAAAATTTATTTGAAGCAAAATTGCGTCTATCTATCTACAATATCTATCTAATTTATATATTGTCACAGGAGAAGCTTACGACAGACACAGTGGGAGTGGCGTCAGGCTTCAGAGAGACTTTTATAGAACAAAATAATAAAATAAAATGTAAAAAGTGTCCAAAATAAAGGTAACTGGTTTCCTTGTCGTGCTGCAGGGGTAGTGAAGGTAAGGCAGTGTTCGAGGGAGAAGAGTCCAGGTAAGGGGCGGAGTCACTCCCCTCTGATCTGGGGTGCGAGAGGCGGCGGCTTCTTTAGCAGCTTTATCCTACAGTACTTGAGGCTTCATTCATCGGTGCCCCATCATGCACTGCCAGACCTGCTCGTTTCTGCGCCCCTCCTCTCTCACTCACCCAGGTGAAGGGTGGCGAATAAGGGACGGGGTGGCGTGGCGATCCCTAAATGCAAGTCCTTTTCAGTCTTTTTCTATTATTTATTTATTTTTTGAACAGTATACGCTTGCATTTAAAAGCAGCCGAACTGTTCTAGATTGGTCACCTGCACAATGTTGTAAGGAAAGGGCTTGTTCTTTTCCTATATACACCCTAAAACTCCCATTGGACGTCCTAATCCTGTGAGATTTCTTCTCACATTTCTCCTGAGCACATATTGGCTAATACTGATCGATACAGGGAGACAATTGGTCAATATCAGTTTTACACCATGTCAATCATGTGCTTCTAAACAGACGACTGTTTGTGTATTTGTATTTGTATATGTATTTGATTATTAGGAATATTGCAGTTGGTTGCAGACAGACAGAAAGACAGCGCTAGGTTTAATTGATCCCAGAGGGAGGATTCAGGTGCAAAATAGCAGCAACATCAAGTTCAAAGTGCACAAATACACACGTTTAAACACACACACAGTGCAAACACAAGAAGTCATGGAGAATTAATGCCTACATTTGAATTCCTCAACTGCTGTAGCCACAGGGTCCACGAGGAAAGTCTGTCGATGTGCCGTTATTACCGCCAGTCTGTGAGAGCACAAACATCAGGACGAGCAGTAGGTGCTTACTGGCAAAAACTATTCCCATTAGTGCTTCAGAGAACATCCCGCTGGAATAAACCAGGGATTTTAGAGCAGAAGTTTACTGAGAAATTAAAATCCTCATTATCTGCTTCACCTTATCTGACTTTCTTCTGTGGAGCTAAAAACAAGATGAAAAGAGCATGCTTTTGGGTTTTTTTTTGGAACATCTTGGTTTTGGCTCTAGAAGAAAGAATGTCATACAGGTTTGGGACCACATGAGGGTGAGTAAATGATGACATAGTGTTTTTTTTTTTTTTTGATGAATTATTGGTATTTAAAGGTGTTCCAGCATGGGTTGAAAGACTAAAAATCACCTCACTTCAGTGAAGCAAACTTTTAAATTATACCAGAGTTTTTTAGCTTACTAAAAATAACACCGTAAAACATTGTAATTTACAGTTGACAAAAGACCTTATTTATTTCCATACACATATTGCTGTAATAGCTACTAACAATATTAGAAACTAGGGATTGCCATTGTTGCGTGCTTATTGTACTATAGTAATAACAAGTAATAAGCAATAACCCTAAACCAGGCCTGTAGCAAAATACTGTATATGTTCTCAATTAGTTCATATTGCTCAGTAGTTATGTACAATTGCACCTGTAACAAGGACATCATGAAATAAATTGTAACCTAATAATTGTTCAGTTTTTGTATGCAGTGATTCATGAGCAGATTGTTTGAGTTTAAACTCAGATTCAGTTCGAGCTGCTTCATAGTCAGTCTGCTTCGCTGCTGCTCTACATGCAGCAAAAATGAGAATTTTATGTTTCTAGCTATTTTATTCTTATCTGTCAGCACAGATCATTCAGATCATCAACACAGCAGCAGAAGATTAAAATTGCCATGATAACCCTGTATAATTATGCATTTACATAAACCCACTTTAAGCTGTAAAAATAGCAGCCATCAGGCCCACTGCACTGACACCCTGACAATGAGAGCGCAACCTGCATCCAACACAGTTTAGAGCTTCAGCACTGCCATGCCTGTAAACACACAGCTGCTGGAGTGTGTGTGTGTGCATGTGTGTGTTTATTGTGATTGGGAGTCGTGGATGAAGTCGGCACACAGTGGGCTTTGCTGTCTCTTTTTGGTTACACACACAGGCGTACTCTGAGACAAAGGCATTTGAGCTGCCATCTACTTCTCCGAAGCACATGAGCAATGGCAGCGGAGTCACTCAACACAACATATGATACAGTGCTCAATATCATATGTTACCTACAGTATAGGGTGATGAAGTACATTCTCTGGGTAGGCAAAAAAGTTCATTATATATACAATATATAATCCCTATAGAAACATGCAATATGCATGCACATATCGGTATAACACCTGAATAATTATTTTTATTTGTCATGTGTAGCAGCCATTTGTATCAACAGTATACAGTATAGTTAAACAAAATCTTAGTTTTTTGTATTATTTTTTAAATACGCTTGTCATTTATACAAGTATAAATATATACACGTAAATGTTTTCAAAATATACATACACACAAATTTTATTTTGCATTTATTTAATTTTGCCAAAAATCATTGTCCAGCACTAATATATCTATGAATGTACTGTTATTTTCTTGTTGGTTTTGAAAGAACTCTTTTCTGATCACCAATGCTGCATTTGCTTTGGACAAATATATGATAAAAAAGCTATATTATGCGATTATTTTAAAATTTACACACATCTTCATAAATCATTCCAATATAAAAAAATATTTTCTCTCGATTGAATACTTCCTTGCTGAATGAAAGGGTAATTTTATTTACTTATTGACCCTAAACTTTTGAATAGTACTTCATATAACTAAAAATCTGTAAATGGATCGTGATTGACTCCAAGGTGGATCATTTTGTTCTGTACACACTGTAATTTTAATATCAGTTTGGTTGTTACTGCTGTTTTACAGGAGTGAAATTGACCGTGTAATCAAAATATGTCTGTACAGAATGGGAGAAAAAGCACCGTGTCCACAGAACTACAGTATGGGTAAGAAAAAGTAGTTGCTGAAAATGCTAGAAAACTTTGAAACTACATGAGCTCAATATATTCTTATTTTAGCATCTTATATTACTTTCTAATAAAAGGTGTAGGCTTCGTATGTATGTTTAATGCTACCCTCTCAACTCATGCTTAGAGTTTGGGGTCCGGATGAACTTGCCCGGTGTCATTTCATCCCAACTTAATGAGTCTGTTTGCGTTTTCATCATGCTGCTGCAGCGATAAGCTGCAAATCCCTGTCGTTCCACACACTCTCTCTCATCTCTGAACTCTCAGATTTCTGCTTCTTATCACGGCTCTGCTCAAGCGTACCGATTCGCCTCACAGGTGAAGATTTCACACGCAGGCTAGGACTCATCTCCAAATCCTCAGAGATGCAGCCGCAGATACAGCCGCCATGTCGTACAGCCTGATGCTGGAAATGAAGCTCTGAGGAGAGGAAAGTCACTTTTTAGTTCAGACCAAACATCTGCATTGTCGTCATCAGCAGATGGATAACAGAGACGGGCACTGAAGTGTTATTTATGTTGCTTTTGTAGAGGAACTTCTGGAAACAATGCTGTTATTTCAGTACTGTTGCATGGTGTAGAAACACTGGGATTTGACTGGGAAATAGCTAGTACATTTCACAAACAATTGTAAAGAAATCGGCAAGCAACATTGGATTATCTGGAATATATTGGAATTTTATTCTATGCATTATTTATTTATTAATTTAACATAGTATTAAATATTTCAGTAGTGGAAATTTTGTGTATTTAATTTAATTTAATTTAATTTAATTTAATTTAGTTTTGTTTTGTTTTGTTTTGTTTTGTTTTATTTTTCCATAATAAATGTTAAAAAATAATCTGTAATATTTATATATTTAAGTGTTATTAATTCAACATCAAAAGCTATAAATTCAAAGTAACATTAACAATCAAACGCTTTCAAGAGCAAATGCGCACACATCAACATGCATTACATTTAGTCATTTAGCGAAAGCTTTTATCCAAAGTGATTTACAAATGAGGAGCATCATAAGCATTATAAGAGGCAATGATATTTGCAGTTCAGTCTCTTGATCTACTTTTCTATCAGCTCCAGTGAATGTTAGACAAGCTCACAAGCTAGTAGAACAACAGTAAAGAAAAAAAGAAGATGGTATAGTCTGTCTATACATAGCCACTGTAAGTGTGTAACTGTCAATGCATTTCATTATGCATGTTTGTTTTAGCTGGATGTAACCTGGAACTTTACTGCAATTATTAAAAACATACATACAGTAATAACAGACAAACACATCAGCCAGTTATTAATTGTATTATATTGCAAATCAAATCCAGCCATATATTGTTCTCATTCAACATTTATTTGTTTCACTTCCTGCCTGGTCTCATGGCATAAACATACCTTAATACACTTTTTATTGAGACATAAAAAATATGCACCAACAAGTGCACATCACTGCAGTTTCCAAAAGAAATGAAGACTAGAGGCAGTAAAACTCATACAAATTGACACATTGTTATGATTAATAAATTATTTGAAGAATATCATGTTAGGTCTTCAAAACAATATTAATATGATGAGATATTTGAAAACCAATGCTTTTGAATGCTAGCATCACACATATTACTTATTCTATGGGTTTTTATAGAAGGCAGTTTTTTTCAGAGTACACAAAAAGTGCACAGAGGTACATATTTTTATGAGACCAGATCGATTACTCCTGAATACTAAGGAAGTCTACCAGGTTTCTAGGCCATAAGTTGGTCTAAATTAAATTAGATTTTAAGAAGTCACAGCAGTGCATATAGTTAAGTGAGAATCTGAGACAAAAACAAATTCACTTCAGACCACCACTGAGCAAATGTTGACAGTGTGCATTAAAAATGAAGTGGACCCATGGGGAAAGAAATTAAGCAGTGTAAATGACATTGTGGCACCCCTGAGCAAACACTGTGACCACAGAGGCCTTACTTTGTGTGGGTGTGCTGTTTTTGTGCTTATGTGCTGGCTGTTTGCAGAGCATCCAATGCATCTTTCCATAGAATACATGGCGTTAGTGGAGTAAGTGTGATTGCATTTAAGCACAATCCACTCATCATAAGTCTTATGCAAAGTTTACTCAAGACCTGTTTTTAGTTTATTAAGAGGTTTACTTCACAGTTCACTACATTTATTGCTATTTATGTGTTTCAGAAGGTTTATCTTGTTTACTGATACATTTATTCACAATACATCTCAATTTATAGTATGATGTGAAAAATATTGCTGTAACTGGGCTGTGCTCTTCAGAAATTAGTAGAAGTATTTTTAATTATAAATCAGTGAATTCTCATTTGAATTTACATTAAAAACTGGATGTTGAATTTAAGTTTGTACTTAACTTTAAACCATAAAGCTAAAGCTAAAATGTTACCAGTAGTATAATATTTGTTAATTATAATTTAACGTTTATATTGATGATATTATGATATTAATTGCCATTTAAATTAAATATTTTTTTATAACTGCATCACTACTGCATCACTTATAACTATCAGCTCATTTGTCATTTAAAAAATTATTATAATAATAATTAATTAATTTGTAAATAAAATACCCAAAACAATTAAACTATATTAATGCTGATTAAAAAATCAAATGGGTCCTGATGGAAAAGCCTTTCCCAGATAACTGTGTTACATCTAGAACAGAAATTACATACTGTAGGCCATATCCATGAATGTATTACTGTAAAAAGAAAAAGGGTAATTTTAACTGTAAACTCTTGTAAAAACAATTTGGAAGACTTTTATTAGCTAAAAGTACATACCCATGCTGTATACAAATAGTAAAATATCTAACCAGACATTTAATGTAATTTTACAGTAAAATGCTGTTATTTGTAAATAGAACAAATCAATGTTAATACTGTAAACTGATATTTCAAGAATTCCCTGCATGCATGACACTCCACATATGAAAATATTTTACTTAAATAATCTTATTAAAAAATAAATGTACATTTTATCGTTTTTGTTATCGTGTATGTACATTTGGGCTTTATGTACGGCACTTTTAAACATATTTGAGTTATAATTCAGTCGTTCCCAAATCCTGTGGAGTGTGTCCAATTCCAATCAAACTCAACTCATGAATCGAAGAAGAGCCAATTCTTAAATTCCAAAGAGAAAATATGCAGCTACTCTATTTCATGATCATCCCTCACACAGATGTCCTCAGGCTTCCTAATCTGAGTCTGTGAGTAGATAAACAGCTTTCAGTGCGTCTCTCTGTAGCCTACAGGAGGCCTGATGTGAGTGAGTGGATGTGAAGTCTCTTTGGAGCCACGGGCCTACTGCTCTCTTTATGCGCACATTTACAGGTTTGTTATTTCTTGCGGGGGCCACGTTATTAAAAATGTCCTCACAAATATTGTAAACTCGAATTGTGGAGACATTTAATGTGGTCTGGACTATTCAGGAGGCGCACAAATCAGCCAAATTCTAGTTTTGCTTTAAATCGAGTCATGTCAGCATATGCGCTATACAGTAGTAAATATTGTGTTTATATGAAAGTCGAGGTGTCTATGAGAGGTCCCTGATATTATAGCTTCTTCAGAGGTGAAATTCGGAAGAATATCTCTTACATATTATAGTAGTAATAAAGGGTGGCTAATGACAAAAGAGGTATTTATGACCTGATTTATGGCCCTTTTATTGTTTTATGACTT
>JAUCNO010001758.1:3015365-3032418 GCA_032353835.1 Enteromius viviparus | reverse complement strand
TGTCTGGGGTGTACAGTCCAGATGTCCGGATGTGCAACCAGGTGTGCGGTTTATTGGACATCATTAAGTCATAAAACAATAAAAGGGCCATAAATCAGGTCATAAATACCTCTTTTGTCATTAGCCACCCTTTATTACTACTTATTATAGATCCAGTGACTGTAGAAAGGACAAAATAAGCACAATAAAAGAGAAATCATTACTACAAATACTTCTTCCACTTTAAATTGTGTTCTGTTGCAGCTCTCGTGTGTCAGATCAGGTTGACATCAGTGTTTTCACTGTTATATACCTAATCCTCCAAATTTAACAAGCTCTTGTTTTCTGTTGTGTTGGTGCACTTTTTACAGTACTAGCCTCAGTCTGTCATTTTTCTCACTGACTGTAGCTGCAATTTTCTTTCACATAAAATAAATGTGTTTTACAATCAGCAATGCTTTTAATAAATGATTGAACATTGGTTTCTTTTATCATGTTGCTTCTGATGCTATTTTCTTTTGCGTGCGAAAGCCCTCTGTATTAACCCATTAATTAGTTGATTATTGCTTTGTTTTGAAAGGCTTAGGTCAGTTTTGGGTGTTTGTTGTCTTGTTCTGATTTGTTAAGTCTTAGACTTTTTAAAAAGAAAAACTTGACATTTGTTTAGCTAAAGAGGTAACTAATACTGGGGTTATAGTTTTGGGAATACATCTACTCAATCTTTAAACAATATGCTGCCATTATGGAGTGAAATGAAAAATATTCATTAGGAAAATGTCTCGCTGAGATCCAATTTCTGTCCATCTGTTCAGGGTGTTTGTTTAATTGGTTTAGGAATTGAACTGGCTGATTGTTTCGGAAGGATTTTATGTACTGTCCCACATAAACAATGTCACTGTATTCATATTCCTCAAACTTTCATTTTTTTCTCCACAAATATCTGCAATTAACTGGCATTACTTATAATAAGCAGCTAAGTTAGTTCACTCAAAATGAAAGTTCTGTTAAAGTCATTCCACACTTATGAGTTTGTCTTCTGCTGAACACAAAAGAAGATATTTTGAAAAATGTTGGTAACCAAACAGTCATTGACTTTTATATTTTCAATACTATAGAAGTCAATGGCTACTGTTGTTACCAATATTTTAATTTCATTTTGGGGTTAGCTATTCCTTTACCTGAAAAACATTAAATATATTGGTTTTAAATGATTCAAAATGTAGCAGTAGTCATCGTTGGAATATTTGTGAAATTGTGATTCTGTCTTGTATCACATAATTACATTTGATCATATAATGCACAATGGCAGTCATATAGCTAAGAATTCTAGGTGAGGGTCAAGTCACTTGTGGTTGATTTGAGTATGACATCATATACTCTGAAGGATGTTTCTGCTCTCCGTCATCATCTCTTCACAGATGGGCCGGTTGCAGTTTGAGTAACTGGGTGACCTGATTATCTTGCAAGGGTGTTGTATGCTGCTGTATGGAACATATGGGTGTGTGAAAGTAAGAACAGCTGTGTGCAGCAAAAATGTCTCACCATGACCTCTACAAGAACCTCTGCTGGACGATTTCCAATCCACAAACTGTGCATGTGCACAAAATCAATACTTTTCAGTAATACATGTCATGTGGAGTTTTGTTCACTCATCATCTTCAATGATTTTTTCCCCCGCTTGATCAATGCATTGCTTTTTTTTAATGCATATGCATTCAATTCGTATTATCTCATTGTGATAGACAGTAAAAGTGGCATGTAGTGTAGACCAGGACTCCAGCTTGACTTATTTTAGCCCAATCAGTTACATTGAGCATCTAATTTTGAGTGACCAGATGAACGAGTGTCCTACTGCTATGAAACGGGCCACGGTTCTTCGTCCAATGAGAGCTCTGAGATTTGACTGACAGGTGCTGAAACGAATGACAGCAGAGCTGAATGTGCGTGTGTGTTTATCTGTGGATGTGTGTTTCAGATCTCTGTTGGCATTTGCCTGTTATTTCTGACCTTCTGTTAAAAGATTAATTAGCTCTGTCATACTTCGTCTATATGTGAAAGGTAAATGTCAGCATGTTCTTTTCAGACTTAAATGTTCTAAACACATGTCAGTGTCACAATATCTGCATTCAAATGATTATCTGCAGTTCTCATTAATGTGTTTAATTCTTCCGAACTTCAAATGTTACTTTATTCATAATACAACATGTTTATATGATCTACTAAAACTTGACTTTGTATCCTCGGAGTAACATGATGGGACACTTTTAATATTACAGTAGTGCAAGTTTGGAGTCATGAGAATTGTTTTGTTTTTAAGATGCCTCTATTGCTCAGCAGGGCTGCATTATTTGATCATAAACACAGTGATAATAATACCTGAGCTCGATTCCTGTCTCGAGGTCCTTGGCTGATCCTGCCCAGCTCTCTCCACAAGAATTCTCATGCATATGTGTTTATTTCCTTTATCCTCACTAATTCACAAACTTTGACAAATCCAACTAGTTATTTCTCAGAACTAGTGCCTGAAAACTATACACATCATGTACACAACATCTGCCAGAAATAGAGTTTTCTCTGTTAAGTACTGTTGTACTCTCCATTTAACATTCAAACAAACCTCTTGAACAATCACCTTTAGTCAAGAGTCACTCTTTAGCTCCAAACCTGCACAGAGATGCTCTGCTCTTGAAATCTGTATATGCTGTATATATCTTTTATAACAGATGCTGTAATCTCTACTTCTGTATTTGTTCAGTTATCTATATTTTGGGGGTTGTTGTTGTACTGCCATAGTATCAGGTTTCTTTTGCTTTCTTGTATGTTTTCCCTTAGTTTGCTCTAGAATCTATGAATAAGCATGTGAAGAGCTCTTTTCCAAAACGGGATAAATCCATTTTAATAGTTTTTAGGAAAATTACCTTTTTACAGAGACCCATACATTTTGTTAATATTCAATTTATCCTGTTAAAATGGTCTGTTGGCTCACTCTGAACATGTTAAACAATTGTTAAATGAAACAACAATATAGCCTCTAATAATTTCAACAGGTTTTTTTTTCAAAACACTACAAATATGTTTTATGTTGGTTTATGTCTTTACGAAAAAAAAAAAACGGAAAAAAAAAACCTACTAAAAAAAATACTATAAATTAATATAAATCAAATAAGTGATCGTTCTGACAATAACGGAGTTTCAGTAACCTTTGCCCTCGCTAGGCCTCAGGGTTCGGAGCCTGCCGCTCTCCCGGCTCGCTCCCTGGACAGCTCGCCAAATTTGTTTTAATATTACTTACCAAATTCTTCCTCGCATTAATGAGAAAGCGCAAACTAGTGAATTGCAAGTGCATTAAATAAATAACAGCCAAATAAAATACTTCTCTGGGTGACTGCTGTACAAAACTGACATGTTCCGGTCTATTCATTTGTTTACATCCTGGACTTTTAGACGATGCCTTTTCACTTGCATTATAATAATGTTTTAACGTTAAACCTGTGCTATTATAATAAATGTGCGATGGTAGGCTATGAAGGTATATTTACGAGTTTGCAAATGTCAAGCGCGCTCTGCAGGACTCAAAGGCACCCTCGCTAGTACTTCTATTGTTTAAATGGAAAAAAAAAACTTTGTTGTCATTTTTTCTGATAAAGGTAAGAAAAATAGATCATTGGGAACTTCAAAGGGCCTACGTTTATTTGTGTCAATATCAACAAAATGTTACAATTTAATAAGATAAAGAAAATAACCAAACTTAAAGTTGGCTTAAGAAAGACAGAGCAGAAAGTCTTAAAAAGTTTAAAATAGTTCAAGAAGTTAAACAAAGTTTAAGTTTAAAAAGTATTCATTTTGATGTTTTCAGTCTGAAATAGTTAGAAATAGTCAGATTA
The DNA here is from genome assembly GCA_032353835.1 of Enteromius viviparus. Lineage (NCBI taxonomy): Eukaryota > Metazoa > Chordata > Actinopteri > Cypriniformes > Cyprinidae > Enteromius > Enteromius viviparus. The sequence goes on along the minus strand of JAUCNO010001758.1, from coordinate 3,028,555 downwards.
TAGATAGATAGATAGATAGATAGATAATGTTACCCTGTCAAAAACAGCTCTTTTGAAATCACTCTGTTCTGTGTTCTTTCCCTTTAAATTTTCACGAGCTCCACCGACTCCGCCCCTTTTTTCCGAGGCGCTCTCAGAGGATATTTTTTTAGCTGTATTCATAGTGAAACATGCTAAATAGCACATTTTTAGGAAAGGTGATTTGCAAAGATTCCTTAAAAGACATTATACTCACTGCTTCTGTAGGTGAGGCTGGATCATGAATGAATCTCGCGAACATAAACATATTTCGGTTGATCAAGGGTGCATTTCCTTCAGAATCAAACGTAATGTTAATCCTCTGCGTTAATCCTCTCTTAGAAGTCTTGAGGGTCTGAGGTAAGACACCAGTTCACAGCGTGTGACACGCTGCTGTCAATCAACCATTGTGGGAGTGGCCTCTTTATTTGTATTTGATTCTATGTATATGAGACTGGCTTGATTTCAGAAGGGGCAACTTACTTTTATTAAATAAAAACAAAACTACCTGTGAAAAACTACAAGACTTGGTTCAAAATAATGATTCATCCATGAACTAATCATCACTCCAGACTGTTTTCCGCAAGTCTCTGGATTATAGCTAAAGATGTTGTAACTGATACTCAGTTTTTTGCAAAAACTGTTCTTTATCTTCATAAGATCTCAATATATTACTAGGAGCCAAGGGTAATACTTTTGTGTTGTTTGTTTATGCTCTTTTTGACTCTCAGAATAATATCAACCATTTACTTCATCACCTTAGCGGTCCAATTCCAGAAAATAGCCAAGTATATCTTGGATGGTGAGTAAATAATCAGCAAATGTTTATTTCAGGGTGAACTATGCCTTTGGGGTAAACTCACCTCCGACTTGCAGAACTTACATTTCTCCAGCCAATCAGATTGAAGCTGCAGATTCAGGCCACACATAAAGGCAGCAACAAATGAAAACAAAAACAAGAACATTTGTAAAGGGGGGGTGTGAGCTGCAGGTTATCGGTTACCTGTGCAGATGAAAAGCACAGTATCACCCAAGCACCAGATGAAAAGGCCTGACCTCCTTCTGAGCGGAGTGATTGGATTCCCTTCAAACCAAGAAAATGTCCTCCGAAACTCCACTGGCTCTGTCAGGCTCCAGACGCCAACCACAGCCCAGAGATTAGACAGCTACAAAGGGAAAGCCAGCTGAGAGAGGACCTAAATCCATGTGAGGAGCAGAGCCTGGCCTGGAGAGGGATGAGGGAGCTCCATTTTGGATTAGATTGAAGAGAGAGAGCAAAGCTGAGTGATCTTCCACCCCGCAGTGCTCAGAGATACGCTGCACTCGCTCACTCACACTAAGCTCTACAACCTGTGGTGTGTCCAGAGATGTCCGTACACCCGCTATCGACGAGATTTCAGATCGGACTCTGACTCTATTCAGGCAGAATGGGACGAGTGTGTACACACACACACACCGACCACCCCTGAAAAACTGTATGATGCTGCTTCAGTCTCATTGGCTGGCTTTATGCGTCTTGCGATCAAGTGTTCACTACTTATTTCATTAAAACACAGCAGTAACTGAAAGACGTTTTTCTTGGTCATTCATTCTTTTTTTTCCTCTTTTCCTTATTTATTAAATTAATTTGCCTACACTATAGTACAGAAGTTTAGAGTTTTTTTTATTAAATTGATCAGAACTGACAGCAAAGACATTTACATTGTTGAAATAAGTAAATGCATAATGGCTGCAGAACATTTTACAGAAATAAATAGCATTTTAAAATATAGTTATTTGAAATTTTTTCAATGCATTTGTGATAAGAAAAAAAAAATCATTATGTATGTATAAATTAACATAAACCTAGATTAATAAATACTGTAAAAATGTTTATTGTTAGTTCATGATACTTAACGCAGAAACCAGAGTGAACCTGTAACAACAACAACAAAAATATACACCAGCTTAAAGCACATTGCCTATTCCAACCTATTTTAGATTAAAATACTATGGAAGAAAAAAATAATAATGTGGTTGGCCGATTCTTGGCCAGAATAACCTGCAGTGTGGAGCAGATTTTATGCTGATTCACAAAAGTCTGGCTGCACAACATAAGACACTGCAAAGCATTAGTGGTCTATTTCTGTCAGGTTCAGATAAAAATGTGTAACGTGTTGGACGTGATGAAGACCGTACAAATATGACACACACTTCTGAGCAGCAGACAGTCAGCTGTGTATCTTTGTAGCTGTTGTAGAGCTAATATGATGCATTAGTCCAGCAGCAAAAACTCCCGCCACGTCGCATTCCAGCGAGACACATCAATATATGATTTATGGTCTCATTACTGGCAGCAAATGGGACTTGGAGATGACACTCTGAAAAGCTGCTGCTCAAATAAACACATGTTAGGAGGGAGATGCTGAAGACAGGTGGCTCTGTTCTCCAGTGCTCTGATAGAAGTAGCAAGGTCATTCTTAATAGATCCTTTGATTTCGATATACTTTGAAAACCTGGGCACTTTGAGAAAAAAATAGTTGGGGAAATTGTTATTTGTGTGGACACAGCATGAGCGCATCATCTGAATAATTAAACACAAGCTTGGATACAGAGCCTTTATTATTTTTTCCACATTATATTCTATAACCTGGTTTCAAAATGATCATTTAACAGGCACACAATGCACAGGTGGAAAACATAGAGTTGGAGTAATCAAAACCACAATGATGGGGAAGACTGCTGACTTGGCAATGGTCCAGAAGACAATCACTGTCACAGAAGATCATTACTAAAAGGGCTGCTCTTCACAGTCCTGTATCAAAAAGTATATTAGATGCAAAGTTGACTGGAAGAAATACATTGGGTACGAAAGGTGCAAAAGCAACAGGGATGACCGCAAGCTTAAGAATATTGTCAAGCAAAGCTGATTTCAACACTTTGGGAGAGCTTCACAAGCAGTGGGCTAAAGCTGGAGTCAGTGCATCAAGAGTCACCCACTCAGACGTCTTCAGGAAAATGGCTAACAGACCACTTCTGAAACAGAAACCGTTCTGTCAGAAGCATCTTGCCTGGGCTAAGGAGAGAAAGTACTCAGTCTTCTTTTCAGATACAATTGTGTATTTTATTTGGAAATCAAGGGTCTGGAGCCTAAAGAAAGAGCTGAAGAGAATTCAAGCAGTGTGAAGTTTCTGAAGTCATGATGATTTGAAGTGCCCTGACGCCTGCTGGTGTTTTATCAAGTCCAAAGGCAATACAGCCATCTATCAGGAGATTTTGGAACAGTTTGTGCTTCCATCTGCTAACAAACTTTATGAAGATGCTGATTTCCTTTTCCAGCAGGACCTTAGCACCTGCCCACAGCAACAAAACCACTTCCAAATGCTTTGCTGGCCATGATATTACTGTGCCTGATTGGCCTGAGCTGAACCTCAGCATACTGATCTCTTCAAATCACTCCTCACTGATGCTGGAGTTTGTGCTAAAGGAGCCTGAAGTATTGAGTGCAGAAATTAACATAATTTACAGAAATAGAACGTTTTGCAAATCGTTTTTTACTAATGATTTTATACAAAATATTCTAATAATTTGAGATACTGGATTTTCATGCTCTAATCATCCAAAAATAATAATAAATAAATAAAACTGTTGTAAATGTTTTACTTTACATTTAATGAATCTAGAAACTTTCACTTTTTGAAAAAGAAAATTTTCCTGAAAAAATTCAAAAAAAAATTGTTTCATGATATTCAAATTTTTGGAGATGCAGCTGTATGCGTATATATATATATATATATATATATATATATATATATATACACACGTATAACACATTTTCTATTTCTGTTATTTTTATTACAAAAGAGTGTACTTTACTGTAATACATCTGAGGGAACCAAAACCAGATGGTCTGTCATCCTTACATGAACTTGTGAGCTGTTTGTCAGAAAACAGGCCGAGTCTCTCTTTGTTCTTCCAAAGCCAAGCTTTTGAGTTGAATAATAGCTGCTGCGTTTCTCCCCAACTGTGTCAGTCCTGCTATGAAGCGCCGTCAGCCACGATTACTCATTTGACGGTTATATCAGTCTTGGTTTGTTAAAGTGGAACGTGCCTCGGGAATCATCAAATTGAATGTAATTAGCTGTACAGCACATTAATTGCACAACACTTTTGAAAAGTACTTTGCCAATTATTTTCAGTTTATGGCACTCTCCGTTGCTGCAGAGGTGCTGTAAAGTGCTATATATAACTAGCACACAGATAGCTTTCTCATTTCATCTCAAAATAGGCAGTTCTTAAGACATAAAAAAAAAAAATGGTGGTAATTACAGTATGATCTCAGCCCTTATGTGACATATAATATATTAAATCCTCCCTACAGCCGAGGTAGATGTCAGAACAGAAGTACGCATCACTAAAATGCAATAATCAGAGAATATAGAAGAGTAGAGGAAGCAATCAGTCAATGATTTGTTCATGTTGTTCAAAACACTGAATCTATGATGGGGCATAATTTATTTAAGACTCATTCTAAACTACTATGAACTTGGCAGCAGATGTTAAGTTTACAGCATAAAAAATCTTAAGATAAATCATAAGATAAAAAATAAGCTGTGAACGTTCTGCTAAACGTGATTAGTAAAAAGGCAGGTTTGAAACAACTCAAGGGTGAGTAAATGATGAGAGAATGTAAATGTTGTGGTAAATCATTCCTTCAAATACGAGAGAGAGAAAGATGTTCAAACTGTGGCGTGAGACAGAGAGGCATTTGAGATCACTGAGAAAAACAAGACACTTTTATGTATGCTGACAGACTCAAACACACTGTCCCGTTTGTCTCCCATCGCTGCCATAGCAACCGAGTCAAAAACACGCTGTCTGTGCAACGGCCCACAGAGTCCAGAGAGCGAGAGGGACCATTTGAAGGGTTTCTTATCCAAACTTCTTGCCAAACTGTGTACTGTGATTATTGTTTTAAAACCACACTTATTGGGCATCCATTCACAATGAGATAATAGATATAAACTGTGATATTTTTATGCTTTTGTGATGTTATCAAGGACATAGAGGTCAATTAATGATTTACTAAGGCAGAATTGCAAAAATAAAATAAAATAGTAAAACCAAAATAATTAAATGTACCCTCTACACTAAATCCCACCTTAACCACACCGATAATGTTATCAGAAGCAAATTTGAGCAAGCTTTTTAACATGCATATTACAGTTGGCTGTTTATTACTGTGTAAAGCCATATTTTAGTTCCTGCCAATTCCCCAAAATAAAGTGTGAACAATATAAGTAGTATATATTAATCAATTCACCTAGAAATCATAATTTGTGCCACTAGTGTTAATTTCAGATAAAAATGTTGTAAATTGTGTATATAAGCATATTTTCCCTTTAAAATAAAGGCGTAATAGCCTGAATTTGGTCTATAAATCAATTTTCTGGGTTTACCAAAGCTTGGGTTCAGTCCATGATGTTCAACACTACAAAAAATAATTTTTCCAGCTGCCTTGCAGGCAAAATTCAAGGTTACGATGAGGCTCTCACCATGGAACTGCAAGTGCACATTTTAAAAGATTTAAAAGCAGACATAATTTTATCTTTTACTGTAAAAACCTGTCTGTTATTATAGCTAAAAAGCTCTTTTCTCATTATGGTATTTTTAGGGTTTCAGATGTTATTTTTTATTGGCAGCCAAGTTGTAAAATTAGATATAACTTCAGAGAAAAGGAGCTTTATAATATTTTTTTGTATTGCTTTTAGTTGGGCTTTACTTGATTGACACTAAAATGTTTGTTATATCTGAATAATGTGCATGCAATCATGAGCTAGATTGTTTTGTTCTGTGTAGCCTAGCATAGTTAGTGATGGAAGATCTTCCAAAGACGTTGACTTTCAGAGCTGGTGTCATCTTGGCACTCTAGCAGTCAGATTGTGGCAGCTCTTAGATTCAAAGTGACTGACGATGGGGATGGCCCAGAATCCCATTGGGCAGAGCAGATACACATTAATTAACTGGGCTGCCCAGTCTAATGCAGTCAGTCGCACAGACCCTGCCAATCTGGCTCATTCCTGCTTCATTCGATTCCAAAAATAAATCCCTGCTCTCGTTCCCATCAAAATAAGCCATTGTGTGTTGATTGAGTGCAGCTGATTGTCCGCTGTGTGAACACAGGTTATTCCCAGCGGGTTTATTTATTTTCATACTTGTTGGTAGATGCTGAGAATGATTCCAGCCATTGGACTAGAAGTAGTTTATGTCACACTGAAGGTCAAATTCCCTTTCAGCTTTTCTGGTCCAATGCCTGATCATTCTCAACATCCAACATGTCAGAAAACTCTCCAAACCTGGGGTACGTTACCCAAAAGCATGCTTAGCCTTAACGTCACAAACGTACATGGTTAGAACTACAGCTTTGGACCTGTGGTAAGAAGCATTGTTTCTTGTTTGTAAGATATATGGGCTTTCATAAATATGCTCTTGGGCACAAGAGGCTAACTAACATGCGTTACTATCTTTATCTTACATTCTATCTAAATATAAAATGCGTTTTAATTATGTATTTTCGCACGTCCATTCTAAATGCTGTTTTTGAAAAGTGCATAAATGGCTAAGGGAAACCTGGAGTATGACGTAAGAGGGAACCCGCAATCATAAAAATAGTAAATTAGTCAATATGTGTCAGAGTGATGATCTCTAATCAGTTAATTAAAGTTATTTATGCGTGTGATGTCACTAACAATGGTCCTATGTTGTTGAACTAATGTTGTTCAAACGACGGAGATGCGACTGTGTTCAAGAAACAGTCATGACTACTAGTTTGTTTCCAAAACAATGCATCGTACTATGGTGGTTAATCGGCGAGTTACAGCGTCGTTCGGGAAAGGCAGACTGGGGCCTGTGCAAAACTATGGCATTTTGCCAAGAATCTTTGAACAGTCTGATTTGAGAAAGGGGATTTTTAAATAGGGATTTTTAAGGATGTATTGACACTTGTAGGTGGGTTTGTTCGCTTGATTTGGTCTGAACCAAATAGGAAATACACCTTTGGTCCTGTTCCGCTTTTGACAGGGAACCTGAAGATACCCAACCTAAAGGTTTAGTGATTCATAACCTTATTGGTCACGTTGAGTGGCGTATTTGGGACACAACCTACCAAACACCCCGAACAAAAGGCGCGTTTGATTGCAGGTGTATGATAAATCCCCTATTAAACAATCGGTCTAATCGAACACACTTGATGCCTGCTGCTGGACTACGTAACTAGTCTGTGTTTGGAAAAACTCTAATGGCTGACTCTAGAAACGTTGTCTTCAAGTAATTCATCTGAAAACACGATCTCTGTGAATATGCTGTTGCATCTCTCACAAGCTCAGGCAAGCATTGCATCTCGGTTGCGCTTAAGGGTGTCAGCACATGAGGATTTGTATAGCTCTTAAAATGCACATATCGTGAAGTCCTTGATCTTTTGAGAGTTTGTGCTCATTTACGAAAACATACCAGAACTTCCACAACTCCAAACTTTTTCCAGATTCTTCTGAAAAATCACAATGTTAGATACCAGTGAGTTTATTTTCATGATCATTTCAATATGATCTGAACTGTTGGAGGAGCACATTTCAATGCAAAAACCCTGCAATAACCCCTTTTCTTGAGTGTGTATAGTAAACATAGAAGTAGAAAGAAGAAGAAGAAAATTGTCATATTGGCTTTTTGCTAAGAAAATCAATCACTTTTATTTGTATAGCACTTTTAACACTACAGATGAAAGCACTGAACATTATCAAATAGGAGAACAGAGTGATGATAATGTATAACAAAGAGATTAAACTGTTTATTTATTAATCGAAACGACGATAATCACTAGAAATTTGGTGCCCCCAATTCTCCTCTGGCCGGACGCCCAGCACCTAATTTCCAGATAAATTTTAAGTGCATGTCAGTTTGAGCAAAGGTCTTATAGTGTGTGTGTGTGTGTGTGTGTGTTTGTGTGCATTCGGTTTCTGTGATTTGTTCACGGAGCTCATCTAGGTGTTCTGGTCTCCAGTGAAGATCATCTCTGTGTGCTGGTACACCATCTGATCTGGATACGGACTGAGGAACAGAATAAGAGAGAGACAGACTAATATTAGCGTAGAGGCCATACTTTTTACGATGTAACCAGTACATTGTGTGTTAAGGGGGCTGATCTAATTAATGCAGCCTAACAACCCTTTAACGGATTTGATTAATACATGCATATCAGTGTGTTATGGGTAAGCCAGAGTAAAGAGATGTGTCTTTAATCTAGATTTAAACTGAAAGAGTGTGCCTGCCTTCCGAACAGTATTTGGTAAATTGTCACAGTGTTTGGGTGCTAAATAAGAAAAAGATCTGCCACCCGCAGTAGATTTTGATATTCTAGGTATTATCAAACGGCCAGAGTTTTGAGATCGCGTGCGCAGATGTGATGCGCCATGGCAAGGATGGTTTAGTGCCTGGATTGTGAGTTCGGGCTTTGCTGAGTCGCTTCGCCGGGTGCATAGCTTGATGCATAGGTGATGGTGGTCTTTGTTTGAAGAAGACACTCCACCCTTTTCCTCAGGAATGTGGGCTAGTGTGAGTCCACAGCTGAGGTTGCAAAAAAGGTCAAACGCAGAAGGTTTTGGGAAGTTCTCCCAGCATGTAAATCAGAGTCTGTGTTTATCTGATAATCAGTTTATGTTGGGTACGGTTCAAGGTGCACTGACCATCTGTGTCTTGCACATTTCCTGACAAGACGCTCCATGTTTTGTCTTTTTCCTTGGCAGTTTTACGTTCTGTAAGGGGAAAACCAAGGACTGGTCCAGACATTCAGGCATCCAAGGATGGTCATTGATCAGTTTTATGACTCATGAACTGTTTAGGAGGAGACCTCAAGATTCTCTTTGGAGTGTTGTTCTTTGTCTTTGTCTGTTCACTATGAGGTCCTACAGTAATGAGCAATACTTCCTGGCAAACACTTCTTACTGTTACAACAATGCTACAGTAGGTTGATAACCAAAATGACTACTACCGCCGCGGCAAAGTCCCGGATTTAAATTTAATTCAGTCGCGTGTTAACACTCTGGGGTCCGAGGTGATTTTGGGGATGCTGAGATGTTTGGACATTCTCTGATATTTGTGATTATTTCAACTACTTATAACATACTATTAACAACACATAGTTGTTTTTGTATACACACAATGCCACAATGCCATCCAAGCCATAGTGAATGGCCCTGAATAGGAATTTAGAGTAACCAGCCTATTAGGTTAGAATATTTACTTATTTATTTACTTGAAAATCATTTATGTTTAATTTATTCACAGAAAACAATATAGTGTTTTAAATTTTAAAAGACATGTTTTGAAGCTTAAAGCCAGTATGCGGGGGAGTAAGAATGGCCATAAATATTCAGTAATTTTCTCCTGAAGAGACAAAGACCCATTAGTGACAGTGACAGGTAAGTTAGGTAGAAAGAATGGGAGGAGATTGAAAAAAAACTCTTTTTTAAAATGATTTGTTTTTTTATTTACAACACTGTATAATTAAAATATTCACAATAAAGGTCAAAGACACATTATTGAGCACAGAGCTACAGAGACGTGAACAGACTTTAAAATACCTGTTATTTGAGTGTTTGCTGCTGCTTTGCATGAATTCAAGAAAAAATAACCACCATCAGTATTCAGGGAGTTTGTTTTACTAAAGAACATCAGTGCAGATGAACATCTGATGTTGGTACAGCACTCCTAGAGGTGATCAGGTTGAAGAGACTCGAGTATGTAATTTAGGTTTATCATGCAGCAGGTTTCTAATCACTAAAAACAAAACAAACAGACAAAAACATCTGTGAGCATGTTAATATCAGTATATGCATAATTTTGTTTTATCGTCTATTATATCAAATATAGAAACAGCACTGTGTCCAAAGAAATGTAATTCGATGTCATATTCAAAACGTTTCACTCGATTTCAAAGCATTTTAGTCAGGAATTACAGTTTAAAAAAAAAATTTAAAATAACGTCAAGCAGCATTCATCATGCACTCGTGATATTGTTTTTATATCTATTTATTATTTATATTACCAAAAAAACAAAAGCACACAATACCACGCAAACTCAAAAACAAACAGTACTTACTCATGAGAGTAACTGGAACAGATCGCACGCTGCATCTTGAGGTAAATCCATCTGTTATCTTCTTAGCTGAAGGGTGTGTTGTTAGTTTCCTGTCTTCCGCTCAAAATCAACAGTTATATTACTGTCTTTTACACCGATAAGAAAAAAAAAGACCTAAATCACGCGGCCGACCTCAGAGGGTTAAAGTCGTTTATGAAAATACCGCCAGGTGGCAAAAGTTCCCAAACAGACTACAATTTTGTTTTGTAAAATTGAAATAAAATAACCAAATAAAACATTAACAACATTATAATATAACACCCTTAAAAATAATATAATTACTTTTTAGAAAATTGATTTATAAAAGGTGAATTAACATGTCAACAGGACATCATCCATAAAAAAGAGAAAAAAAGAGCAGCAAAACATTCAGATCAGTCACGCGCAAAGCTTGGTCCAACAGAGAAAAACATTAGCCTAAACACAAAATATATATTTATAAACAAATAATAAATAATAATAAAAAAGATTCTATGTCCAACACCGACATCTCCAGAGGTTGCACAGCCAAGTGACCCACTGAAGATTCTGAGCCACCCACAGGCTTCAAAAGGTAGGGGCTCTGGGACCTCACAGTTTTTATGGAGCTCAGGTGGTCTAGGCACCTCAGCTGGCTCTGGCACTTCTGGCAATACTGAACCTGCCCACCAACCGGCGCGGACGGATCCAGCCACCATGGCTACGGATCAAAGACCGGGGCTGGCGGCCACATCAGATCCGAATACTGAACTACTACATCCTCGTACAACGGGTCCGAGACCCATTTCTTGTGGGCTAGGAAACCGTGAGGACCTTCTGCAGCTCATCAGGCTGCGTAACCGGAACTGGCTGGACAAAACACGGCCCCTCTTACCGTGCGACGGGAATGGGACCCATTACTGAATGGCTGAAAACCGTGAGTTTTTTAGAATTATTGCAACGAAAAAAGGTTGACATTGCTTGAATTCAGGAAGCTCACTTGCGAAAGGATGATGTTCATAGATGCAATAATAAATATTATGAGGTGATCTCTTCGGCTGCTACTGACAATAAAACTAAAGGTGTTCTGATAATTGTTAAAAGGAATCTGAATATGACAATTTTAGACAAAAATTATGATAATGATGGCAGAATAGCGTGTATAAAGACTATGATTGCGAATAGGAAGATAGCTTTTCTTTCGGTTTATGCACCATGTAGTCCAGATCAAACTTTTTTTTCGGAATTATCTACCTTTCTCACTGATCTCACAGACTTTGAGATTGTAATGGGAACAGATATGAATGCTGTAATGTCCAATGAACTTGACCGATCTGGCGATAATTATTCTAATTCACAGATCATTTCTACCAAACAACTTAATCAATGCATGGCCTCTTTCTCCCTAGTAGATGCATGGCGATTATTTAACCCCTCCCAAAAATTCATACACTTTTTTTTTCGGCTCGACACAAATCATATTCACAGATCGACTACATTTTTGCTTCTTCTTCCTTATCCTCAATGCTACCTGAAGTCGACATCTTTCCCCTTTCTCTTTCTGACCATAGCTGTAATTTTTGAAGCTCTCAATTACCCAACGAACTCTGAGAGCCCCCAGATGGTGATTTAATCCCAATTTATTAAAAGATGAGCTTTTTTGTAATGAATTCAGAAGTAAATTACGTGAATTTCAAAATATTAATATAGGCTCTGTAGGTGACTCCCGGATACGATGGGAGGCAATAAAGGGCTTCATAAGGAACTTTTCAATATCATTTGCTTCCTTTCGCCAGAAAAGATACCGTAAAAAAATCGCTGACTTAAAGAGTCCAATCTCCGATCATTAGAACAGACAAATCAATTTATTTTTTCTGATTGTACAGCTGCTAAAATTGAAAGCACTAGAAAATAACTTTCTAAATTAATTATTTAGAGAGAGAGCTGAATTCCTTATTCAATGATCCAGACAAAACTATTATTTTCAAGGCAGCAGACCTAGCCATCTTCTAGCTTTAAGATTACGTAATAGTGAGTAATTTGCCAACATTACAGCTGTGAAATGTCAATCAGGCGAGGTGCTGACCGACCAGAAGAGCATAAAAGACACGGTTCGCTCATTCTATTGTAATCTATATAGTTCCAGCTCTAAATGCGAACCCACATCTTTTACTTCCTTTTTATCTATGCTTAACTTTTCACATTTGTCAGAGTCAGACTCTGAAACTTTAGACAGACCCTTAACACTTCTTGAATTAGAATCATCAACCAAAACTATGAGCAAGGGGAAATCTCCAGGCCTAGATGGCACACCAGTTGAGTTTTACTTGACCTTCTGGTCCAACTTGGGGCCATTTATGTTAGATATGATGCAATATTCAATTGAACAACCATCCTTTCCACAAAATATGAACATGGCCATTATATCCCTCCTGCTTAAAACAGACAAAGACTCTACTTTATGTTCTAGTTACCGCCCACTTTCTCTAATTGGTACAGATATTAAAATTTATGCAAAAGTTTTAGCGTGTCGCCTAGAAGGTCGATAACAATCACAATCACGTTGTACATTTTGTCACTGCATTATTATGTACTCTCCTCAGAACAGTGAGGGTCTGCCTTGTGAGTGGGTGGACGGGGGTATATAAACGCAGTCTACATTGGACCTGTTTTTGTACCATCTTGAATTTGACTGCCAATAAACAATAAAGAGTTGTACACAAAAAAAGAATGGGCTTTATTGCCAGGTATGTTTACACATACGAGGAATTTGTTTTTGTGACAAGCTTTGCAGTGCAAGACACAGGTAATAAAAAGAATAATATACAAATATACAAAATAGTGTACAAATAGACAAATATACAAGTGTACAAGTAGCACAAAAAACAATATAACATTACATTTAAGTAAGAGCAGGTGTGAAGAGTTTGTGCATGTATGTGAAAAGATGACAGTGTTATTAATTTTTCATGGTATGGACTGCCTGGGGGAAGAAACTGTTTCTGTGTCTGGTCGTTTTGGTGCTGAGTGCTCTGTAGCGTCG
>JAUCNO010001758.1:2999227-3015265 GCA_032353835.1 Enteromius viviparus | reverse complement strand
ATTTATCAAGCGTGCAGAACAACCACCCAGTAAAGCATTACAATAATCTAACCTCGAGGTCATAAACGCATGAATTATAGATAAATTATAAATAGACTATAAAGAGGAAAAAAAGAAAATGAAATGACCCTTTTAAAATGTAATTGTGATATTACTATTGCTGGGAGGAAGAGTGGAGCTTTGACCTCTTTGAAGGCACAATATGCGAAAACCTCAGCCTGGACAGAAACCCCGCTCTCGCATGTGTTTTATATATACGGGTAAGCAAATATTTATTATTAATTATGTAAGTAATAGTACTGTACAGGTGGTTAGATGATTAAACAGTTATACATGAGATATAAATGAGCTTTTCATCCGTGAACATGATTTGTGAAAACAACATCTCCCAATGTTCCACGCTCAGTCATTGGGTCATTGAACTTCGCCTCTGTTATTGTTTTGAAAATGTGACCACTAGAAATTGCACATATAACATTTTCTAAATTAAATAATGTTGATCATTTTGGTTTGAAATAATGTGAGTTAAGGGAATACTGTGATGATTTTGCTCTCCTAGAGTGGCAATTTTAGACTGCAAGGGGCCTCAAATTATAGACCTTTGATATATATGTATTATGTATAAGGAAATCTGACTATTTCTTTTTAAATTGGATGAATGAGTGGTTTGTAAAACTGATTGCAATGCTGTGTTTTTTTTCTGCTTGTCACGTTAGCATCAGCATGAGTTTAATGAGCAATGACCACTGAGCGTAGTGCAAATTTCTGTTTTTAAATTACTAATAACTATACCTCACATTATAAATTTATTTGTTCTTAAATATGAAAATTCCCCTATAGCAATGCTTAAACTTTAGGTTTTTTTAAGCATTTTTGTGGTAACATATTGTGAATAGGTTGATGGTGGAAACTGCGGGAAATCATGTTGGAATAGCACACTGTATAAACTTCTATATGACTAAATAATGTAGTGGAATATATAAATGTGCTCTTACATTTCTTTTTTCAGTGTTCAGGGCTATTGTTTGGCTTTAGAAATCTATAATTCTGGAGTTTACAATTATGATACTTTTGGGGTACTTTTTGTCATTTTGAACCTTGACAGGTCCAGTCTTCCCTCGCTTTCGTTATGTGAGAAAAAAGACAATATATTCTTCAAAAATTCTCCTTTTCAAAATCCACAGAAGCAAGCAAGTCATACGGGTTTGGAATAACATGAGTAAAAGTTGACAGAGTTCTGTTTTTTTGGTGGCCTATCCGATGTACCTTGAGTTGCTTTTATGCGCTGACACATCTTGACATTGGCGGATTGCAGCATGTCTCAAGTACCTGCTCAAATAGTAAACGTTCTCTTTGTCCTGGAGCTTCAGATTGTGTTCGGTGTTTCTGTGTCCAGAAATGTGCCTCGCTGGCAGGTGGTGATGGAGAGAGAGAGAAGGGCCACTCAACAGAGAGAGGCTTCAAAGCACTGCGCCACGCTGCTCAGGCTACTATGGGAATGTCTGCCGGAGAGAGGACATTGTAAACATGAGAGGCCTTTAGAAAGATGAGACACATTGTTTTGCTTTGAGATGAAAGTGCTTCTTTAGACAAGAAGGAAACACAATGCCTTGAGACCACGATTTGGCAGACAAAAGGAAATAAAGTCAACTTGGGTGAGGAGGCCACTTTGAGTGCGTTATATTGACCTTGGTTCTTTATTATGTTAAGAAGATTTGATACATTTGTTCATTTTGTCAATTTTAATTCATGTAGTCAGCTTATATTTGAGTGCCTGTTATTCCATAACGTTTGTTTCACATTGGTCATATCTATATTAAATATTTGGTGGCATTAATGTTAAACAGTCTATAAACATTTATGGTAATGTTTTATGTAAACGTATGCATCTTGACAATTTAATTATAAAATATAGACTAGAATAACAACCGACAAATCAAATAACAGAACACCAGTGAGAGAGAGATCTGAATAACACTATATGATTGTATAAATAATTAACACAACAGTTTGGGGAGAAAAATGGTCTCTTATGCTCACCAAGGCTGTAATTGTGAAATATTATAAAAATATTATAACAGTATTATTACAAAAAAGAGTTGAATTTTTAGCATCATTACTCTAGTCTTCTCTTATTATTCTAATATGCTGATTATTATCATTTATTTGTGGAAACCATGAAACAGAAATCCGTTATAACATTAAAATGTCATTTTTTTTTATGTAACAATTGAATGAATCCTTTCAGAAAAATGTCACTTTTAATAAATTTAATGAATCTTTGCAAAATAAAAAGTGTTAATTTCCTAAAAAATAATGGTAGGTTATAATTTATTTTTAAGACTGAATGATTTCACCCAGTTGAAATCTTCATGTGTGATGAATAGCAGATTTAATTTAACTAATTAACGGAATTGTAACATCATCCATAAGTTACAAAAAACAAATAATAAAAATAAGACTGAATTTAAATAGCATCATTTGATGAATTACTGCTGACACAATTGCAAGAAGATGTAAACAAACATCTATTTTACTGTCTACTTCCTACGTGAAAATCAGGGTTAATTGCTGCAGGAAAATCTTAGTGTGGCAATTCATATATTTATACTGTACATTTCTGCGCAGGTGTTGTTTGTTGCACAAAAATGGAAATCTTGCTCCAAAGTGACAAAAAGCATCTCTGGAATCGATATATGTTTTATAAACATCATCTATTAGAGGCTACACGCTCTGTTTGACTTCAGTTTGCATGGTGTAAACAACTAGTTCTGCTAAACAAAGAAAGCACAACATAATCTGTGCTAATAGTAAATCATGCTGAAGCATTGCTCTTCGTTTGTCAAATCTTCGTTTCATCTCCTGCGGTCTGAGCTGAGAGATCAAAGCCGTCGTTAAACACTGACCGCAACCCCAATTATCCTTCAGCCAGACCTCCGTCACCAGGCTGTTGGCATGTTTCATTTTCCTCTTCCCAGCATTGTTTCCATAACAGCTCTGGGCAGCAAGGCCGAGATATTGATGGTGGAATATAAAGACGGTGGCACTCAATTAATTTCTTGAAATGCCACGGTTTCCTCTGCCAGTCACTGATTGAGTCCAGCATCTGCTTCAGTGGATTCTGATTGGTCAGTTGTGATGTTGCTAAAGGAATTCGTCTAGAAAGATAAAGAGTGTTTGGAAAAAAATAACAGCTTACTAAACAACGCACATAATGCACTGTACTGTATACCACCTGCTCTTTTAATATAGTAAGTTATCATCTTGTTTTACATTTTCGATTTCATTTTGCTCACAGGAACAAATTACATTTTAATATATAGAAGTTATTCTAATCAATTTACATTTTATAGTGTATTTTTGATCAGTGAAATGCAGCCTTGGTGAGCAAAAAAAAAAAAAACATGTAGCCTATTTAAAATGTTAACAAATGTAATATTTATTTATTGGAGTTGGTGTCATATTGTTGAGCATTAATATGAATTATTCTGACTAATAAATAGTATCTACTCTATTGTAAATATGAAAAAAGCGTGGTGAGCAAATGGTGATTGTTTCTATGGATGAAGTTTAAGCTTTTGCACTGAAGTTGCTGATAAGGCCGGGAATCTATTTTTGCTGTCCGCTCATTTCATAACGCTGTGTCATTTTTGGGGCCAGTGCACTCAATTATTCGATTTGTATGTCTTACCATGGAGAATATTCATGGTTCTCGTGTAATGGCTCTCATTTGGAAATGATCAGTTAGTTATGCTAGCGCCGCTTCCCTGGAGCTCTGGGTCTAATGATCACCGCACGCGTTCTCACGGGCAACATCATCCATTAAACGGCCAATCGCACTTGCGCTTGTGATACTGCGACTGTAATGCCGTGATTGTCGATTTAAAGCCGTCTGAGTACAAAGTCAATCAGTCTCTCAGTGGAGTGTTTTATTATAGTCTTCAGATTGTCTAATGTAAAGGCAATGCTGCTTCAGAGGATCAGTTTTAGCTAAAAACACAAACAAAGGATATCAGGATTTGCTAGTAAAACATATTGTGATATTTTTTGTACATTAGCTTGATGCATCAACTGCATTTCAGATTAGACAATGTTATTAAGTTAATATATGAATTCATATTCAACTGACTTTATTCTTAATGTTCCTTATTTTTTTGAAGATGTTGATGTTTTTGTGCCTGATTTGCCTTGATTTTTTAATTTCATTTACAATGTGTGTGAAAACAAGCAGAAACGATCCCTTAGTGAGCACACTTGAATGTGAACTTAATCAGATTATTCATAGTTCATAAAGCATCAGAGAAACCTTCATAACATGTTTAATTACTTGAAGATATTAAATTGTTTAGTCATATTCATTTATATGCTATACATTTTTTTTCTGCCTGCAATATAATGATTCATCAGTAGTATTATTTTACTGTGTAATATCATTTTTGTAAATTTGTGTTTATTTTTAACAACTTAACTAGAATCCCTGTTGTCTTCTCATTGTTTCCTCTACTCAGACAAAAAGGGAATAGTACAAGTATGTGTAAAAATACCGTGCACGTGCATGAGGTGAATTTATCCAAAGCTTAGCTTCTGAGATCAGGTGAGACACAGTGTGAGGTTTAGTCTGACTCTCAGATTCAGTAACATAAAGAGTAAAACGTAGAAGTTCAGTTTTGCTCTCTGTTCAACACTGCTTGGTTCATTTTCTAAAGCTGGTGACATTACTTTATGTACATGTAAGATAATTTGCCCTTGTATGACTGGTTAGTAAAAAATACCACTTTTGTGAAAGTCATTTCGACAATAGACTAGTTCATAGTGGAAGTGCATAGTGTATATGTCGGATTTGAGATGCAACTATTATGTACTGTGTGGGATTTTTTTTGTAATGAATGCAAATCATACAGTAACCTGGTTACACACAAAATACTAAAGATATATATTAGTTTTTTGGTCTTAGTAAACTGTTTAGTTATATTACTACAGTTTGTTAACACAGCTAGAGAGGTTAAGACTCAACGTAACAGCTTAACTTATCACGAATGTTTTGTTTTTTGAACAATAATAGTATAAGGGACACAGAAATACCACTGGATAGTAGTCTAACATATCTAGAAGTTGTCTAAGCAAACACATGGGAATTGTGTCCCTGATGCTTCAGTAATGGCACACTGTGTTTGTGGGAAGTGGCAGTAATTTATCAAGTGATAAAGCGAAGTTCTGCCCAACTCTGTTCTTCCCTCTCCAGTGAAGCAGGGCAGATTGTGACGTTCTGTAATGTAAGGCAATTACCTGTCGCTCCGGCTCTGCTCGGCTGTTTGGAGGCGGCACTCCGATGATAAAGTGGGAGGATATCACAGCAAAGCCTTTGATGTCTCATTCATTCAGATCACTTATCCTGGATAGTTGTACAGTCCTAAAGATTCAGCACAGAACCCATTTTACTTCTGTAATCTGACATGTTTCGTAGTTAAACAGGATAGTCGATGAGAAAACGTTGGGAGAAGAATTGATTGGAATTTTGCCAGCCAACCTCTGGTTAGTTTGGGGATAATTGGCACATTTATGAAGGCAAAAACCACATATTCATCATGACGGAAGACAATATTTGATCAAGTGACAGTACAAAAAAATACTACAAATTGTGGTTGTCTTGACTGTCGGAATAGACCCATGAGAATCTGTCCATGTCAATGTGGAGGCAGAGTTGCGGTCACGTTTGAGATGATCCTTCAACGTCTGTGTGTTTTAGACAGATATTAGGTTTAATTATTCATGCATTCATACTCTGATCTTTATGTCACTCAATGGCCCATATTTGTGTTTTACAAATAGCCATTTATGCAGTTCTACTTGCCCACTTGGATATGTGTCCTATAACATTTAGCTGTAATACTGCAATCCTTTTAAAGAAGGGCTGGAAATTAATGGGGGTTGTGGCCAAAAATGTCATTAAGATCAATTTAAGATGATGGGCAGAAAAACTAAATCTGTTTCATTTGTCACAATGGATCTTTTATTTTATTGGTTCTAAAGAAAATAAACCTGGGTTCATAGGATTATAAAAATTTGCTTTTGCAAAAATTGCCTTTTATGAATTATATCTTGGAGAAGGTTTTCCGTACTTCAACTTGTTGATTTTGTGTATAAAAGATACTTTTCAGTCTAGATTTAGTACTAAACATAGAATTGACAAATGACTTTTATAAATACAGTATATGGAGGGAAATGTAAAGCCAGTTTCACACTGCAAGTATAAAAAGCATGTATGTGCTGCAACAGACTAAATGCAATATCATACCAGTGCTTCACAATGACAGTCTGTGGTGTGACATACATGATAATTGGAGGGGAAAATCTAATTAAAATTATCCTAAATCGGTACATAGATTTTTTTTTTTTATATGGTGACATGTTTACCCTATTGTGATCAGTCATATGACATTATTCATAGTCCTATAGTGTATATATAGTTTGATATGTACAGTTAACGATCTCATTACTGACCCAGGGTAAAGTATGACCTGTAGTAGAATTCCCTTCAGGAGCATGACAGCGACAGGGGGAATGATGGAGCGGGTTAGTTCAGAGTGAACGTGATCGGTGTGTTATCGTGTGTGTCTGTCTGTGTGGGAATGGAGAGGTTTAAAGGCATCAGGGATCAAAGGGCTGAATCAGAGGGTTTGCTCATGATAAGAAATTATTTTAAGTATGTTGAAATGAATATTGGGAATTGTATTAGTAATATGCAAATGCACCACCATCATTTAAAGCTTTCACTGCTTCTGACTCCTTTTCTTTTTCCTTTTCTATTCTTTTATCCCTCATTTTCCTATCTATCTACATGTACAGTGGGGCAAACAAAGTATTTAGTCAGCCACCAATTTTGCAAGTTCTCCGACTTAAAAAGATGAGGGAGGCCTTGTATTTTTCATCATACGTGTACCTCAACTATGTGAGACAAAATAATAAGAAAAAAAAAATCACAAAGTAGAATTTTTAATGAATTAATTGGTAAATTTCTTAGTAAAATAAGTATTTAGTCACCTACAAACAAGCAAGAGTTCCGGATTCAAGGATTTACACCTGCTAAAACGTGTGTCCTCCATGACACCAGGGCACAGCGAGCGGCCAATAACACTTTACGTGTGAGATGCCACCCTTGGTTGTATCACTGGCAGAATAAGTTAGCTGACATGTCCGTCTCTCACCGCAGCAGGTAGTGACCCTCAGCTCTGCCCTGGACACTCAATTACAGCCCTACTACAAATAGCCTTGACGCTATATTGGGAGCACTCAGGGCCGATTGGCCCACAGTTTCTTCCAATCTTGTGTGATTGGAGCCCATTTCAGCAGAATCAGCATGCCGCTGTGTTTTCTCAGCAATTTTGTCCCCTACGGCTGGCCTCCGGGGCCCTAGGTGGACATGTATATTAATGTTTAAGAGTCCAACAGTGAGGCCTGGTGGGCGTTTAGATATTTGATTTATTTGCATTAATGAGGGTTGAAATAATTATTTTGGAATAGTTTCCATCATGTCTTAAAAACTTCTATGTTGTTTTATTTAGTGGGGAAAAAAATGAGTTGTTTGTTAATCATCACACAGCTCTTTTCTTTTTCGAAGCTTATAGTGATGAAGCTTATAGTGATCGTGCTCCAAAAATACCCATCAAAAAATGTGTCCTATAACATTTAGCTATAATACTGCAATCCTTTTAAAGAAGGGCTGGAACGTAATGGGGGTTGTGGCCAAAAATGTGACCAAAATTAATAAAAATACCACCCAAATTTAAGATGTTTCATTTGTCACAATAGATCTTTAATTTTATTGGTTCTAAAGAAAATAAACCTGGGTTCATAGGATTATAAAAATTTCAGACCGATTTCTAAATTGCCTTTTATGAATAATATCTTGGAGAAGGTGTTCCATACTTCAACTTGTTGATTTTGTGTATAATAGAAACTTTCCAGTCTAGATTTAGTACTAAACATAGAATTGAAAAGATCTTGATTTTTTTTTTTTTGTGTGAAATAAAGCACCATAGAGACAATGTAGGGATAAACAGTGTTGGCCTTTAGTGTTTTTGTTTTGTAAGGACAGGACATGTGATGTTAACATCAGAAACTGTTTCTCAACCTGCCACTATGTCTTGGGGAGTTCCACAGGGATCAATTCTTGGTCCAACCCTGTTTTCATACATATTGTAATTTTAGTCAATGGAACATGAATTTATATGGTAATGCAACATGCTAGGTTTTGTGAAGAGCTTAGAAGTAATAATTGACAGTAAAAAAAAGCAATATTGTTGTTGAAAGCATCTTTAATCCAGTTGAGGAAGTTTTCTAAATTGAAATCTATACAGTTTAAAAGTTAAACCAAGGTTCTGGAAACTGTTATGCATGCTTTCATTTCCACATGATTGGATTAGATTATTGCAATGCTTTATATACATCTAAGTGGATCTCTGTCTTATATATAATACTTGTCTTCAGTACAGTATGTTATAAATGCAACAGTGAGACTTTTAACTAATGCCAGATAATGCGATCATATAACCCCTGTGCTGATATCTCTCCATTGGTTACCTGTAAATTATAAAATCCAATACAAGGTGTTAATGTTCATGTACGAAGCAATGCATTTTCTAATCTCAACTTCATCAACACTGTTCAGATCTTGCTCTTAACTGTTCCTGGTCTGGTTTAAGGCGTAGTGGAGATCGCACCTTTTCAGTTCAGACTCCCACACTTTGGCAGGCCTTGCTGTTATTCATAAAATCTTTGTCAACTGTAGACATTTTTAAAAGGAACTTGAAGACTTATTTATATCTTTTGGCTTTTGGCATTTGAGTGGGTCTGTTCAATGTGAGTGATTTTGTTTTATGATTTATATTTGTGTTAGAGTTGTGCTGGTATTGTAAGTTTGATGTCTGAATTGAATTAATGTGGAATATATATATTTTTTAAATGTTGATTATAGCAATAAATTAAGATGTAGACAGCTTCATTTATTATAACAAGTGTCTTTGAGAGTGCAAAAACTGAATTAAAGTCATTAAATATTCTTTGCTTTCTGTATATTTTCTTTATTTTCTGGATATAGCTTATTCCCAGATTAAATGATTATTTTGTTGTCTTACCAAGATAACCACTCTTTTTAGTTACCTACAACAAAGGTAATTATAACAATTATATTTGTTTACAAAGGTAAAAATCAGTTCCAGAGGGCAAATATTGGTCCTTATTCTTCAGAGTTGATATTCTCCTCAGCTTTTAAATTGCATTGACTTTCACCTTGACGTTAAGTTTCAGAAATTATCTGCTGAAACTTTGCACCAGGTTTGACATCATTGACTGGATCTGCTGTTCCCAAATTTGATGCATCATGTCAAATCTATGAAACTGAAGTTGAAATGTAAGAGAGTTGTAACTTATATTCGGCTCTGTTCTTCACATAAAGCTATTATATGACTTCAGGAGTCACGAACACATTATATAAGCTACCTATATGGGGGGGACTGTCCTTTTTGAAGCTTGAAAACTGGTGATATTGAAATGAGCCATATGAGACTTCTTTAGTTCTGCATCTCCTTTAACCCGGATTGTAAGTCTGCATGTTCTGCACGTATCAGACAGGATGTTTAACCTTTTTAAAATGTTCAGGATCATGCAGCCACCTATGATGTAAAGTCCAGGATCTGTAAGCCTGTTAGATTAACTCTGAGCATTAGGCACAGTTATGTCTTACATCAATATCTAAATGTCACGCAGGAGACTCTTGCACAAGCAGATCTCAGTACAGACGCTCTGGAGTGCTGGTGTTTGTCAAAGCAGCTGCTAATTCTCCACAGAACAATAGGCATTTGACATCCTCTGATGCGTAGTCAACCCTGCTAATGTAACATGGCTTATTTGTTGACCCAGCATCAGTAGAATTTAAAACGCTGGGCTTCACTTCAGGAATGAAGACTTTGTAGCCATAGAAACAGACGTGTCACATAATTGCAGTTCCTGCGCTGTCAGTAAGGATCGTGTAGCCGGAGAAAGCTTCTCCACTGACAGCTGCTTATGAGCTCTGCAGAATAACAATCCACATTCAACTTCTGTCACTGGCATTCATCCAAATGATTCATGAGTTGTATCCTTCCTAAAATTGATCATTATTAATGAATGCTTCTGTGCAGCAACTCTTCTCTTTTAATTGTAGAAATAGAAACGGAATGTGTGTTTTGTGAATATTATTGAATTGTTGAAGTGAAATTGAGTTTACCCCCAAGACAATAATCATTCTAAGTAGTTGAACCCTTCTGAGAAACTAGTCATTTAGTACAAGCAAACTCAAGCAAACTTTTCTGTTTTTTTTTTTTTGGTAATTGATGCATGTCTAAAAAATGAACTGAATTTGACTACTAATATGAGATGGGAGAAAGTCAGTTGAGGGGTGCACTCATTTGCTCAGTTTTAAATTTGCATCTGCAGTACAATGACATACAGCATTTTGTAACGACACACCACTACTTTCTGAAAAAGGTAGTTTAGTGCATGCAAAAAAAGTCTTGACTTTAATAGAAAAATCGTATTTTGTCAAATCAAATTAATGAATGCAAGATCCATGGCCTCCGTGGGCTTCCATATGTTTACTGTTGAACTCAAGATTTTTTCAAGGGTTCAGTATCAGACTCAGTAGATGGACTGCATATCAATTGCTGTCTGTTCATTTGGCTTAAACTTCAGAAAAAGTTTTTTTTTTCTCTGCGTTTTGCCTCTGCCTTCTGCACAGACTTTATTTGGGTCTATGTGGGGCCAGCATCAGAGTTAGAATGCAGTCATATGAACGCTCCTGCAGTATCTCTCTCTGAACATGCTTTGCATATTTTCAATTTGAATGTGCAAAGCAGCACCGGATAGAAATGTCAGACCTAAAGCTTGTTCTTGTCAGTTTGTTTTACAGATCTCTCTAATGACAATTGAATTTAGAGACTTGTTTGCACAGGTTTCTTTATTTTTCATGACAGTTGACAGCCTAAACTGCCATGTCATAAAAAGGTCTAAGTATTTTATTCAGCCAACAAACATTACAAATATTAATCTTTTCATCAGCTTTTTTTACATTCTTTATAAAAAAAAAATATATTTTTTGCTTATATTTTTGCATATTGCATCTATTTAAATAAATATTTTTCAACAAATATATTCAAACAAACGTGCATTTAATTTGAAATCCTTATAAAAAAGTTTTGGCTGATTAAATTCAGTCCTATTTAAAATATTTGATCTAGAATATATTAAGATGAGTGCACAAATGATATATAATATATGTTTTATCTCACAAAATAAAAAGATAAACATAGCCAATGTTAAGACGGTGTTTTAAGACAAGTTTGCAGTTTGCCAAGGGTAGAGCAGTCTTACATTTCAGATTCAAATTAGTTTAATCTACTTTTCTGTAATGAACTTAAGACCAGTCTTGAAGAAAAAAAAACAAAAAACCTGAACTTACTATTTCTAGTCTAATGCAACCAGCAACAGGTTAAGTTTATCTTGGTCACTTCGAGAGAAAAAAATAAAAAACCATCTCAGACTTTCCTTTGATGATTTCTGAGCTTCTCTATGAGGAAAAACTGAAGGCCTTCACATTTCCGAGTTAGTCGACTTGAACCGCTGGGAAAAGCACAAAGCTGCTCACTTTTAAGAGTGAAGAAGAGAGAATGAATTATTGTCTTCCTCACAGGACCTCAAATGTCTTACACCGAAATCACAGCAAACAAACAAGACTGAGTGAATCCACATCAAACAAATAATCCGTGAGCATTCCACCGTACAAATGCCTTCAAACCGGCCTGTTTAATATGAGGGGCTTCCCTAAGAGACCTTGCGGCCTCACTCAATAAAAGCGCAAGAATCCTTTCTCCTCCTCCTGACTGTGCGGTTATGAGATAACTAACTCCACAAACAGCCGCGGCGGTTTAGCCGTGGGTCAGGGAGAAGCCGTCATTCATTTTGGCAGGACGTTGAAAGCCTCTCTTCCTGCTCTCTGCAGCTAAATGGCCTTTGAATGTTTGCTGAGCACAGTCTCGCGGGAGTCTGGGGAATCTGGTTGGTAATCCTTCGATTTTGGACTGGCGTAGCAGCCAATCGGATTTGGAGCATATTGTTTTGTTTAATGACGGGTGACGCGTCCGGTCTAAGCCAGGAGGTCAGGCCGGCAGGTGGCTGAACGAAGACAATAAGCCGCGCTCTTATCCGCTGCTAAGACCTGCCGTCTCATTGGCATTCAGGGAAAACCTTTGTCCACAGGGCGGCTCGCTTACAGACAGCTTAGCCCATGTCAACAAATCCCAGTCCACCCGGGCCAAAAGAGCAGCGTGTCGATCTGTGTAAGGCGCTAAAGCCGGACATGTTGTGCTATTGTTTTGACCGGCAGAGGGAAAGAGGATAAGATACGTACGATAAGAGAATGGGATCAAACTTCAGCAACTCTCCAAGACGCCGCTGACCTTTTCAGTCTGTCACTGAGCAGAGACACGCTTGTACTGTCAATTTGTCATTTCATTAAAACTTTAACTGAATTAGCTGATGATGCATTTGTCAAATCAATTGCATATTTATCAATATGGAAAAAATTAAGATAATTCAAAAACGTTTACAGTGGTGGCTGAATAAAGCACTTGCTGAAAAATTCATAAGTTAATAAGGCAAAAAAATATACTTTTTTTAAGTGAGCCCAACTAATTCGATTTTACAGTGTACTTAAAAAAACATGTTTGGAAACCGATTCCATATAGTTTTTTTAAGTTGTCATAAATGGAATGTTAAATTAAATTAACTTAACTGCTATACTTTTTTTGTAATATTAATAAGCATTAGACTATACAGTATAAGTGTTACGTTGAGTCTGTAGTGTTGTGCACCTCCCAGCGAGGCAAAGGAGCAGCGGACACGGTAAATGCAAAACTAAATATTTATTTATCAAAAGCTAGAACAAAAAACCAAACGCTGACGAGGCAGCATGAAAAACACACGGGGTACACTCACATGACCAACAATACAACGTTAACAAGACCTGAATTCAAACAGAAAGACAGAGGTATATAAGGACAAACAAATCAAAGACTAAAGTGAGGGCAGGTGTTAAACACAGGTGACACGATTAAACTAATGAGGGCAAAACCAAACAGACAAGACTAAACCAAAATACACAAAGACTCGGGGGAGACAAGACATGATGTGACATTAAGCTTAAATGTACATATTAATTACTTTATATGTATTAATAAGATTACTCAGAAATAATTAATTATACTTACTTGTAGCTAATTAGTATCCCCACTTTTTACTAAGTTTACTTTAAAAAAATAAAGTAAAAAAAATCGGTTTCTAAAGTTTTTTTAAGTAAACTGAACTAATTTGAATTTACAGTGTATTTATTTTTAATTACATTAATTAATTTAATTAATTGATATAATAATTATTTAATTTAATGTAATGTAACAATAAAAAATAAATAAATTAACTAAATAATTTCAACAAAATATAAAATGTGAAATAAGTAAAACTATAATCTTTTTTAGTTCTCCCAATTGATTCCAAGAAACCTGTTGCTTTATTACCTGCAGAAAACACCTTCTGTGTTTTGTGTTTCCTGAAATGGAATTTAAAAACCTGTTGTTTTTGTTTTAAATAAATAAGTAAATAAACAAACTGCATGATAATCAAACATAAAGAAAGGGTTCAGGAATAATTTTTTTTTTTCCAAACTGTTTGTTGTTTGTCATCACTCTTGATATTTGTCTGTTCCTGATATTAAAAAACTTATTAATATGCGAAAATGTGAATAAATCAGCTGTTTATGGCTTTGTTCTTGATTATAATTAAATATTTATTTAGCCTCATTATACAAAATGAAAACCGTTATCTTATTGTGTGGTATATTGAAGCTATGTATAATTGACCTGAGAAATGATTTCATACTGTATATTGATGTGTAAGTGTCATGTCTCTCCCATCACCCCATGTTCTCACACAATATATTAATTTCAGCTTAAAACCGTATTTCATTAACAGTTTAAAAGATTTATGTATTTATCTGACAAGTAGCCATAGTAAATGGGGAAACATACAGTCAGATGGTCATTATGGCAAAGCAAACAGCGGGTTTATTTTCTGTTAATTAGCAGCTGGCTGCAAATGATTCCTTTTTACGACCTCCCGTGAACTAGAAATGACTCTGTGATTCTGGTCTTGATCTGCGATTCATTTCAACCTGCTAATGATGCCGTGTGTGTTTTGTGAGGCTCACGTGTGTGTGCTGTTAGTAACTCCCTGATGCTAGCAGCTAGATCTGCTTTAAACTCAGCTCTTTTAAGACTTCACCAATCAAACGTGTCTCCTCTATCACTGCACGCTTCAAGCCGGCTTGTCAGGCTCTTTAAACCCAGATGTAAACAGACTGTATGATGGGACTTCTAATTAGAGTTTACAAACCACCGAGACTGTTAGACAACCAGCACCTGAACACAGAGAGGCACGCATGGACACTTGAGACATGCAGTGAAGATTTCCCATGATCCTCATTCCTTCAGTCTCTCTGTACTGATGTTTAACCAAACTTCAACCTACAATAAAAGCAGCTCATTAGTCTTGAAGATTGTTTAGTGAAAGTTTCTTCTATCAGATCTCTATAAAGTGTCTCAAATTGTGCTAAAAATTAAGAACTCAAAACTATTTCTCAGCAGTTTTCCTATTCGTCTATTTTTATGCATCCTAAGGGATTTTCAGGAGATACATCTGAGATATTTATAAGAAACATGACTGGGATCTTCATGAAGCTTCCTGAGCTGTGAAAGATCAACCTCAGGGAACTAGACATGATGTTTCTTGTGTCGTGTACTTTTGCTCTCTACTCGGAAAGTAAAACATAAAAAAAGAGTCACAGCAGTGTTATTTTAGTATTATTTATATGCTATTATTGCATTTATTTATATTAATATAATGTTATTATTTTAAATGAAACTTTAAATTAGTTATATTCTCAAAAAAATCATACCATTCTCCAAAACGTGGAATACCCTTTTTTTTATTTTACAAAAGTATTCTCGTAGCTTTGTAATGTTATGGTTGAACCACTGATGGAAGATGAAGTGCTCAGACAATGTCTTTTATACTTTTCTAGGCCGTAAGTGATTAATATCAAAAATGTCATGAGAACTACAAGAATTTGGCTGTTGAGGAACACA
Organism: Enteromius viviparus; assembly: GCA_032353835.1. Taxonomy (NCBI): domain Eukaryota; kingdom Metazoa; phylum Chordata; class Actinopteri; order Cypriniformes; family Cyprinidae; genus Enteromius; species Enteromius viviparus. The sequence goes on along the minus strand of JAUCNO010001758.1, from coordinate 3,000,035 downwards.
GCATTGCACATTATTGAAACTTAATTTTTAGTCTTACTTTAAGACTTTCGGTATGGTTCCTGCTGTCTTATCTTCACATTCAGCTTCTGTCACTGCTGTTGTGTTTGAAAAACATGCTATATATTTTTTTTTAAGTAATCAATAAGAGTTGAGTTAATATAGATCTTTGCTTTGATGGAGAGTTTGGTGGAGGTTTGTTTTGGTCAGTCTGTAACTATTCCTTTAATTAGGTTGATTTATCCTGAAAGAATCACTTTAATAGGTTTGCTCATGAAATAAATGGAATCAGTGATGTCCTTCTAATTTCCGATTTTAAAACCAGTTGGCAATGCTTAATTATTCTGTGAGTGGAGGAGAGGGTAAGTGATCTGTGCACACAGATAAGGTCTCCAGTCTTTCTCTGCAGTCCCTGAAGTGAGCGGGAGGAGGGGGGCCGTGTAACTCAGAAGCACATTTTGACAGATCATTTTTCAGGCATATGAAAGGCAGAACCCTGAGCGCAGAGGATGAGTCGGATATCGAACGGACCTGCGTCGCTAGAGAGAGTCTAATTCTGACCACCAGACACAGCTCAGAGAGCGACACACACACACACACACACACACAGAGCTTTATATGGCAGCTCGGAACGCTTCACTAGCAGTGTCTGTGTGCAGCTGGTTCCTCTCACCGACTGCATGCAACGTCTTGGCCAGCTTTTTAAAAGGCAATTCTTCTGTTTCACTTGAATCAAAAACGTCTAGGTTACTATCGTAACCCACGTTCCCTGAAGGAGGGAACGGAGACGTTACATATGGGATCTCGCATG
>JAUCNO010001758.1:2954736-2992527 GCA_032353835.1 Enteromius viviparus | reverse complement strand
AAATAATGTAATGCTTAATTTAGAAATTATTAACTGATCCTTAATAAAGTATGAAAATACAATTATTAAGCATATTACATTGACGCTTATAAAGCAAGAATAAAGCATGTATAGCTGTTTTTATAAACTGCTTACTAACGTCTATTAATGCAGGAATAAATGATTAATTAACTTTTTACCATTAACTTTTTTGCTTAACTAATCATTCATAGTGTGAAGTTATTATAAAGTGTTACATATGTCATGAAAAATCTGATATTCCTTCTCACAAATATGTGTAAATGAGTTTGTTTTGTCATTTAAACCTTTAAATAAATTTTATTGATCTTGAAGCGCCATGCTTGTTTGTGCTGCAAAGAGACTACAGGCCATATTTGCTGCCAAACGTGCTTTATACTTATGCTGTTGTCTGAATACTTATGTAAATTATATATTTCATCTGTAATAATCATACCATTCGAGTTTCTTAAATAACAAATTAACCAAATTAACCAAAACAGCAAATTATTCTTCCTTAAAATCCTAAGTCTGCTACTATGTCCTACTAGAGTAGTGGATTTAATAAACTCCAGCTTCACTCCATGCTCAGCTTTTGAAATATTACAATTCTGCTCATAATGTGTAGACTTTTAAAAGACAGATGAAGTAGCATGCAAACATTTGTTTAAATGCATTATTGAGAGAGCAATTAGGGGTCTAGAGAAGCCTGCTGCAATCTTGCACTGTTTCAGTCAGAGTAGCCCCTCTGAATGCATCTCCTAACATTTGCAGTTGAATTTTCAGCCATTCCACATCAATATCTCTAGTAATATAGAGAGACTGCACATCCAGTGTTTATAAAGGTTTTCCATTTGCACCATTGCGAACAGTCTGCTCTCTTAGTGCTGTGATTTTAAATCCATCCTGATTGAATTTTTTGTTCAGTTTGAAAAAACAAAACAAAAAACAGATCCACTGCTTTTCTTATAAAAATGCCTCTGTCTCTGTGGTATAGGAGTCTTAATTAATCTGAACTCATCATCTTTAGGCATTTCATACAATTCTTTGTAGCACATTTATTTACTTGGATGATGATTTCTGTCTCTGTGCTCTCAACTCTTAAGGCCTTTAGTCTCTCTATCAGCAGATGTATACTCTGTGGCTCTGCAGGCTCTTTGCCACTCCCTCACATGGCTTAAATAGTGCTTGACAGCAAAGAAGACTGAAGAAAGTTTTGCCTTGTTTGTGAAGTCCATGTATTTTGGCTCTTGTATCTTGTAACAGCAGCACTGAATGGCTTTAGTTCACACACACCATCTCATTGGGCATAACATAAGCCCAATAGGTTGACAACGATGTCTTCATGCCCAAACATTGATTCTAAAAGCTTTTTGTGTTTTGCTGGTTCTTCAGTAAGGACATAATTTAAGATTTCTTTTATAAGACTTATTTCACTAGCAACTTTCTTAAGTACAAGATTAGAGAATTATTGCACATAGATATAGTGTGGGTTTGGTTCTTCCAGCCGTGCCTGAACACCAGACAATTGGCCTGAAATGTTACTTGCAACATCAAAATAGTAGACAACTCAAGACAACTGATAGGAATGTTAAGTTTCATAAACAGGTCTTTGACACACATGGACAGTGTTTCTGCAGTAGTGTCAGGGAAGTTATTAAATCCTTAAAAATCACAAAGTGACTCAAGGTTACTGCCAATGTACTGAAGACAGCAAGAATACTGCTCTGAGTTGTAGTACTGGTCTGATGATGTCTTTTGTACAATCCACTATTAGGAACGAGATGTAATTTTTCTGTTCTATTATCCACTCTTTTTCAGTGGACTTAGGGTTAGAAAAAATCCACTCCTCGCTCCATTCTTAATTACATCGCTCCACTCCATGGTCTGATTCCATTCTGCTTCGCTCACATAATCTTGCCAGGACTCCTTCTCGAGACATAACACAATGATGTGGTGGGATAGTCAAATTTTCGGTTTTGCAAATCTGTCTAATTGGGTAACTGCTTGAATATTGATTTCGGATCATTTTTAACCAAAAAGAGTTAAGAGCTCCTGCTTTAATTTGTCATGGCCACAACATCACAATTCACAATTAAACATGTTACTGTAACCAAATAAATAAATAAACCGAACAAAGCACAACCTCTATGTATTCTGTGATTGTTTTGGACCAGAGTTCAATTTCTCTGCATGCAACTGTTCATGCAACTGTTACTAGAATATGATTACAACTTTGCGTGGGAAAAAGCAAACCAGTGATGCAGACCTTAATCAATGTAATCAATTACAGTGACGTAAAGGAATGATAGATTAGGCATGTGTCAAATATTTGCAAACCATCACTACAACGTCACATTTCTGTTGTCAAAATTAATATCATGTGAGTGTTTTATAATGGTTTCTCATCTAAGAAGTAAGCTTTAGAATATTTGTTGAGAATTAGTGGTGATTATGTATGCACATGAGATATCAGAGGATGGGCAATGGAATTTATTTTATTCCATTTCCTGAATCAGAAAAAAAAACTGAGCAAAATTCAATTTAACCTTAATCCAAATAAAAAGAAAATGTTAATTTTATGGCTGTCATTTTTTATCTGCTCAAACAGAACATTATGTCATCTTGTGCTTCAGCAAGGTACTGTATCTCTGGCTAAAACTATAGAAGGTAATGTTTGATAGCCCATGCTAATGTACAAACCAAAATAGCGGACTGTTCTCACATCTTGTACAGTGTAGGTCAGAAACACATGTGATGGACCTATGTGTTGTTTCTATGTGTATTCCTATGTGTCTCTTCATGTTAAATGTGTTAAATGTAAATTAATCATACATGAACAGTGTTGATCCTAAATGTTGGTATCCACAATTTTGCTGACCGGCTATAATATGAGATATCTGCCACTCGGATGGTGATTTGTAAACCCTCACTTCAAGTTATCCACTGTATTTAATTGTAAATATTTAATAAATAACTCCATGGAATATTTAATTCACATTCAGTGGCCCTCTGTGTCCAAAAGTTTGCAAAAACATTGTAGGACCATGTTTTTCACACCGCAGCTATCATTGTAAGACAGTGAGCAACTTTGTTTGTTTTTCCGAGGGAGCAACAGTAACTTACTGATAGGTCAGTTTCTTCTTCAGACCAAGGAATTGTTAATTGGTGATGACAACCTTCCTTCGCTGAGTTTCCACGCATTGTTTGTATTTTTCATTTGTGTTTAGTGTTTGAGTTTCCTTTTGTTTGGAGCACATAGAAATACATTTCTGTCTCAGATTCATGGACACAGGTTAAATATGTTGACTCTGTTTTTTTTTGTTGTTGTTTTTTTGTGTGCCCTCTGTCCACCCCTGGTGGCAATGTGCAGAGATGCAGCCTAATGAAAAACGAGGATGTCACTGTATTGTTGCAAGGTTAGCACACAGTCTAATGAAGAAATGCTGTGCTGGCCTGCCCTGAGGCCTGACCTGGCTCACCAAGAGAATCCAGTAGCCCAAGATAAACTACTGTAGGGGGCAAACTCCTTTTGCTGATCCACAATACAGATGAGAAACGGGTTACGTACTGTAGTATTTACAACAATGTCTTTCATCGAGAATGTTACATAATATGCATCATATATTAATAGTTTTATTTATGTATTAATTTATTATTAATTTATCTCCCTGATTGCTTAGGAACTGAAGTACTAAAGTACAAAAATATTTTTTTACAACAGCAGAATTTAAAGTAGTTTTCCAAAAAGTAAAGTGAATTTGCAGATTTACAGAAGTCATACTGTAGAATGTAGCTAATCATCTTTTTGTTTGATGAATAAGTCAAGAGACCATATTATTTAAAAACAAATACTACTCCAAAGGGAGCCGATAAAAGACAGTGTGGGTCTTTTGAAACACAAAACAGAGAGAAAAAAAAAAAACAACAACAACAGAAAAAAACATATGAGGGGCGCCATGGTGTCACTGCACTTGTTAAATAATCAGCTACTATAGTGAGGTTGTTACATGATTCAGCACTCTGTCTCTTGATGCACAAGATGCACATGATGCACACAAGGGCCTCTTCTTGGCAAATGACAGCCATATTTATGATAATTTCAGCTCAATTTGTCTACAAACTGTCAGAGTGAGGAGACAAAGAAAAAAAGGGGAATTTCTTGCAGTACTTTAAGGCTAACTTCCTAACAGAAAATGTTTGACATTGTGAAGTTACGTCTTCCGTCATATTGATTGTTGAAGCATTTAAATATAATTAAGATATACTTTATTTAGATGTTAACATTTATAATATATATAAAACTATGGTTAATTTATCTAGATGAAAAACAATACAATTTAAAGTTTTAACATGAATGAATGAGTGTGAGCACAACATTCTTTATATTTGAAATATTGCAATAGATATATACTGTATATATATATATTTTTTTATTTTATTTTGAAATTAGCCTGTTAAAAAAATGTATTTGTTGATGACCCCTGTCAAATCAAATGCAAAAATCATTAGGGGTTTGAATTTAGCGTAGTAATTCAACTACACCAGTATTATGGCCACAGGGAGGCATTATCAAAACTATCTCAGCCCTACCACCTCTCCACCTTTCACTCTGTCCCTCTCCACCCCGATGGAGAGGCAGTTTATCATCTTACCTCTGAGAGATAAGATTGAGCATGGCCATGCATCTGAATGGACTGAGTACAGGGTTCCAGAGAAGTGCATAGGGGTTAATAGTCCAGGGAGTATACAATGGCAAGTTACAGTAATATACTTGGCAGCCAGTCCTGTGTTAACCCCAACAGGGAGCTAAGGACAAGGCCTAATCTGTATTCAGCCCTGACATTGTCTATATCTGCAATGGAACTCTCCCACTAGACTAGTACGCTTCACATTTTATTACGTTATGTTGATAAAGAAACAAAATCACTTGAGCTATAGTTTTTTCATTGTTAGCAGGGTCAAGACTGATTTGAAACATAAATTTACAGTTAGTGGATGGGATAGAGGAGTTGTTTACTCTCTTTGTCTTTGCCCATCTATAGCAATATATTGTCAATTTATATAAGGGGTGGTTAGTGTAAGGCAAGAATATAATAAGGGGGTAAGAATTAACATTATCAAAGTTTATTTGAAGCCAAAATGATTTAAGATCCATTGAAGGGAATTAGAATAGTGCCACCTTCAGGAAATAAAAAATGTCCTCACAAATCTAATTTTAGAAAAAATAGGATGTTTTGTGAAATGCCATTAAATCAAGAATATGTAATATTACTTTTTTTTACTTATTTATTTTTTTACATTTGCTATTATTGTTATTGTTATTATTATTATTATCTTAACTTTATTTATTTGAATAAAGTAAAACATTTTCCAAAATCCAATGTTTTTACTAACATTTTGCCGCCTTGGCCAGAGTGTGTTGCACTGCAAGAGCGCCCTCCAGAGTGTGTGTCCACCTCCCGAGGCTCCTGATCCGCCACGGCCTCAGCCGGCTCCTGATCCGCCACCCGGGACTCCAGGTCCACCACAGCTGCCTAAGGCTCCGGATCCACCATGGTCTATCCAGGTCCCTGATCCATGGATCCATGGATATCCATCTGGACAGATGCGGTCATCAGTGTCATCCTGGAGGCACTCCATGTTGGGACCTGATATGGATTCCTGGATGCCCACCCACCCACCCGTCCTGGGTATGGACATATTAGAGCGCCAGGAGTCGCTTCTAGGGAGGGGGTTCACTAGTTTGTTCACTAGAAGTTCACTATTGTACCAAGTTTGTGCTTCATGTAACCATTGCTAGCGTGAGATCTCTATCAGCTTGTCTACGGTGGAAAAGCCTGTTGAACTTCACCAACCTGGATTCACTTACCTGGATGTGCACTCACCAGCACCACTAATCCTGAGATCCACTGCGCACAGTTCACTAAGCCACATGTGAGTTCATGCAATGACTTACCTGTTTTTTATTTACCTACCTTGCTTACCTGTCTTCACAGACCGCCGTCACGAAATCCATTAGTTCCTTGGATTCACCTGCAAAGGAAAGGAGTATGCATTAATCTCACTGATGTCGATCGGAAATTACGATTCTGAGGAAACTGATCAACGCACCTGTGCTCCAACGCGATAAAAGTCATCATTCATCATTCAAGTCATCATTCATTCAATCCAAAGACTTTTGCATACTTTAAATAAACTCACCTAAACTTACCTCAACGTCTCCTCCTCATTCTGAGCCTTACAGCGTCCAAATAGCATACAGCAGTACCTTTCATAATGTTTTAGAGATTCTTTCACACAACATCAACACCTCCATGGAAGCTGCTGCAGTTATACAGTAAGCTATTATCATTAACCAGGTGAAAAAGATGTAGTATTAAATGTATTAAAAATATAATCTAAATTTAAGAAGTATGTTAACATGCTTATTTAAAGTGCATTAAAAATATATAAATTTTTATTTAATATATTTCTAAAAAGTATGCTGGAAGAACTTTTGTATTAAATATATGCTTACTTTTACTTTCACAAAATATGTTTAACCCAAGCATATTTGTAATGTATTTTTACAAAGTGTACTAGAAATACTTTTGTAGTAAATTTATGCTTAATTGCACTTTTAGGGATTATGCTAAATACAAGCATAGTTTTAATATAGTCCTTAAAAGTATAGTAAAAATAAATTTTTTAATAAATATATTTTTAAAGAATATACTTAAATTAAGCATACTTTTAGGGATGTTTTAGTGTATTTACAGAAAACACACTTGTATTACTCTTATTTAATGTACATTTTATGTGTAATTTGTTTAAGAACATTAAATAATTTCACTTTACACACTAGAGGTTTTGGAGCATCTTAAGGGTGAGTGATGACATTAATTAGAAAATATAGGCCTCGAGGTGTCTTCTTTTTCTTTTTACCAGAAACCTCACTGTAACTTCAGGTAAAATTTGTGTTTAATAATGTAAGGTCCCGCCTACTTGGGCCGGAATGTCGTGACTCGCTTTCCAGCATTTCTGTTGAATAGTACTCCTCAGGTTTTTCCTAATTTGTGTTTCTAATTTACTTTTACGTTTTGCCCCGTTTTAATCTGACTCCAATTTTAAGTTATTATTAAATTTAGGTTATAATCATAGATTTGAATGTTGATTTTGAATTGTGTCTTAATTTAGAAACCTGATTATTCTGGATGAGCTATCTTTCCAATTATCCGTTCAATTGGGGACCTAGTGTGTCAGAGTCTGGCGACCCATCTCATAAAACATAATCTCGCCAGTCTGATAATTTGCTCAGCGGTCGGAGGGGGCAATACTTCTCTGCCAGCCACCTACTGCTTGCTGAGTTGCAAAGAAAATAGTTTATATAGCCTTAAAACCATACCCGACGTGTCAAACTTCAGACATAAGAAGAAATCAAAAGGTCTTAGCGAACGTGCACACCGCTCCACTCAGTCCCAAGCCTTCAGTGTGACATATCCTGGTCAAAAAAGTATGCATACAAAAGAGTCCTTCTCATTCTACTGGTCATAATGGATTTCAACACTCCAAAATTAATCAAGGATTAACATTCAATTTATCCGTCAGGTAAAATTATATCAGCCAATTACATAATTTAAACATCGCAAAATTCAAATCAGCTCCAATTTAGAAGAATACATAATTTTGATAAATCAAGAAAGAATATTAATCCAATTTACAGAATTAAACAATGTGAAATTCAATTCAGTTTCAACTTAAAAGAATGCATACCCAAGCCAATTACATAATTTAGGAAAGGAGAATTACATTCAGATCCAATTTTAAAAGAATGCATACCTGATGATCAGAAAAACACGCTTTCACATGGAAGAGGCCTGGAAGATCCTTCTACAGAAATTCCTTATCTGCTGTTTTTTCTCTTTAACCGTATATAGTCCAGCTCACACAAATCTCTTGATCAGTCATAAAACACCCAAGCCTTTGGCCTGCCAGCCATTCTCTTGCAGCTGAGAGGCTTCCAGTTGTCCCCTAAAGGGACCGCCCCTTAGTATTAAGCCTAATTCTTTAAAAGAGTTTCTAATCTTGTAATAAAATAAGTGACTGCTATGAAATTGAGACCATTGTACCACCCACTCGCGTTAATACCTTTACATTGACATCATATATGACAGTGAAAAAGCAATATCTTCCCAAAACATGACACAGTATGTGGTTCTCCTCCTTGGAAGACTACAAGAGATGATGGCTCGGAAGGCCGTAAAAGTGGGCCAGCTTTAGGAGGGGTTTGTTTACTGTCCTGAGGTTTTTCAGCTAAGCTTTTATTGATATTGCATGCTCTTGGTCGCGAGAGGTCCATCTGTTTTGCCTTCCCACGCCAGGCCAGGCAGCTCAGAGTTTATTGTCTTTAGAGGTCTTAGCGTTTTTTGCATGTCATCCGCAAGTTCAGCATGCGAGTTCAGTTTTCCTGGAAAGATTTAATTTCTTTAAACCTTACATAAGTATCACAGGTAATATGCATAGAGTAGCGAGTCTACTTCGTATGATCGAGCTTGGACCTGGAGTGCTGTGTGGTGTGGGTTTTTATGTGAAGAGTCATTAGTGCTGAGATCCCTCACAGGTGTGCAGGCAGGTGATGGTCATTTGTTAAGTGAAGGTGACTGAGTGAGTAGGTGGAGCCCGGCATGGGCGTAACACAATACTTCCAAACCTGTATGAATTTCTTCTGCCAAACACAAAAAAGTTTGTAACAAGGCTGTTTTGGTTCAACATTGACCTTCATAGTACCTTCAAGTCAATGGTGACTCAAACCGCCTACAGAGCACAAAAAACAAACAAATCTGAAACAACACTGGACAAAGATATATAATATAATATAATTCAGATGATTTTAAATGTTTGTTTGAATTATTTGGGTCATGGCTTTTACCACCAAGTTTAGCCATATAATTTATTAACATGATCTAGGCTTTACTGAAAAACCTTGTTGCACACAATCTTTGTCTGATTGATAGTTCATACATTTTGTTTAATTTGACAAATGTCCAACTTCAGCTTGTGGTTCATGTGTGTTTTTGCTGTACAATCCTTAGTAAGAATGATTTTACTAAAATCACCCCAACCTACACACGTGATTGTGCTCTGGGTGTATGTCAATGCACAATAAAGCGTTTTACACAAAGCACACATGCAAAACTTTTTCATGTATAGATTTTTTTTTACATTTTAATTATCAGGTTATTAAAGGGTTAAAGCATGAGTCATTTTTTTCATCCCTTCCCAGCTAGATCAGCCGTGGTCATCATCTCAAACTCTCCCATCGTCACTAAATATTCATGAAGCACGTCGTCGCTCATTTGAAAGGTCTCGTCTTTGCTGTTTAAAAATCCTAATTCCCTCATTCAAATCATACTTGGAAACACGGCAGAGTGCAAAAGTCCAAGTGCAGAGCATCAGAGTTTTGTAATAGTGATCGACCTCGGCGCCTGACCTCTGACAGCGGCTTGCGTCTCATTATGCCTTTGTCTATCCGGCTCTAACGGGTGCCCTCGACCTTGTCTCCTCATGATAAAGACAGAACGCCACCTGCTCTCTCCACAAGGAGACTTGGATGTATTTTAGTCTCTAATGCACGTTAGGTTTGACAGGCAGATGGAATAACTCATCAGTGTCTGTTTGTGCTGCTCGCTGACTTAATGCACCATATGCAGCTTATTTATTTAAGCGTTTTCTTGGCCAAGCAAGATGTCCCTCAATATTTTAATCACGTAAATATATTACATTAACAGACTTTACGCATCACCATGGCGATGTGAGTAATGAGTTCACTGATAAACGATACGGCTCATTTTTCGAGTTCTTACAAATGTGAGGGCGATATTATAGTGCGCTTGCTGCCAGTGCTGAGAAACTGCCAGAGTCATTAACACCTCGCTAATTCACTAAGTGAAAAGACACTTTATTTGTTTTTTTTTTGCCTGCACTCTGATTAATTTCTTAGTCTTATTGTTTTTTAACATAATCCTTTGTCATATCAGGTCTGAGTGCTATCTGAATGTTTGTCTAGCCTATATTTTGATCTTGCTTTAGAGGCACAGGTAAGTTATACAGTAGCACAAAAAATGCCAAATTATGAGAAAGTAACATCTGAATAGTTTCTAGCATCTTACAACAGTGTTTTATTCCATTATATTTTAACAGGTTTTTTTTTTTTTCTTATGTTATTTATGACTTGATTAAATAAAAATGCATATATTTTACTATAATTCAAATATACATTAAAAATACCGCGGCAACGTCTCCAAGATGCTTTAAAAAACCTACCTGAAAAGCTATGTGCAAGTGTATCTTGGAACAGAAGCTGTTTTACCAAAAGCTGTAATACCAAATATGTATTTGATGGTTAATTGATTAATTAAATCTATTTATTTATTTTTGAAAGCTTGCTCATTTGATAGCATTTTTGCATGAGTATCTAAAACTTTGAACAGTTCTGTATCTTTCCAGGTAAGTTTTTTCTTCATCTTGGATACGTTGTCTCGGTTCTTCTGGATTGAGTCTGTCTCAGTTTGTTCTGTTTCTTCATGTGATTCCAGACAGACTGGAGGATGATGACTTTTGCACAGTCCTTTGACATTTGCCTGTGGTGTATATATACAGGTAGGTTGTGACATTGAAAAAGCTAATGTGTACGCAGATTCTATTACACCTACTTTCTAGCATTTCTTTACATTTATCTTTGAATACAATGGCTGTATATATAATTTTTGTGGAGATTTAGTCTAAAGTATATATATATATATATATATATATATAACTGTACAGATATAAAATGTATAAATTCAATATCGACTATAAGATAATTTAAAAGTACTGTATTATTAGGAAGTAATTTTTAGTATTAGTTTTTATTTATTTATGTGGTTTTATACTGAATAATTCATCAGTGCATGTTATTCCAAAGAAAAAATTAAAGTTTTTAGTTTTCATCTAAATGCATTGTTTTGTCTGTAAAATGACTTTGTTGTTCAGCTCATGTCAACCTTCCCTCTTATTTTTCCACCACCTATCAAACAAAGACACTTGTCACCATCAGTTCAGTTCCTGATGGATGAAATCCCACCCTACATTTTCTGTCTTATTGAATATCCCATTTCACTTGTAAATACATTGAAAGCAGAATAAGCTGAGAGCTGATCAATGCTGTAGACTCATGTGAATTCAGCCAGTCACTGAGCAATCAGCTCACACCTTCCCTCTCTGTCTCTGACGGTACATTTAATTGCCTGATATGTAATTAAAACTCAGGATCAAGGCTGTTGGTGCAGCAAGTGGGATATCTGTGCAAGTCTAAAAACACCATTTGTAGATTTCTGGTGAAAAATGTTGAAATGCGGACAGTGAGAACAATGTAGATTAATACATTATTATTATTTGGTGCATGTCATAGATAATAAATAACTCATTATATTATTTTTATAAATTATAATATTTTCAAACAAATGGTGTCCTTTTTAACAGGAGCTTTGATTAATAATGTATCATGGTTTGAAAATATGAAGCAGCAAATCAGCATATTAGATTCTGAAGCATCATGTGACACTGAAGTTATGATGCTGAAAATCAGCTTTCAACGCAGCAATAAATTACTTTTCGAAATATATTACAATACAAAAATGGTTGTTTGAAATTGTAATAATATTTCACATTTTTTATGTTTTTACTATGTTTTTGATCAAATAAATGCAGCCTTGGTGAGCAGAAGATACTTTGTTTAAAAGAAAGTATATGTTCCATCCTACTGAATGTGAGAGAAAAATAAAGACAGACAGTCTGGATGACAGATACAGAGTGACCCACGGTCGTCAAATAAACAGAGAGATTATTGATTAGAAAAAACAAAATCACATCAAGACACTTCAGCCCACACGAACATCTTAAGCATAACCTCGAGTCTTGCATAATATTCTCAGCCTTTGATAAACAATGGCATATTAAATATGAAGTTTAATGTTAAGTATTTCTTTTTATTTGATTGCAAATGCACTTGGTAATACGCTGCTCCTTCACACTGGCTGCCGGTGAGAGGATATACGGTTGCGGTCAGAGGTGCAGTGCATTAAGCTCTCGACACACTCTTTGAATGTCTTTAATAGACTGTGGAGAGCTGTACATTAATGTGATCATAATCACATGCTTGGGCTGCAACTCTATTACCTGTCTAAGTAGATTACTAATGTCTTTTGAGAAACTTTGCGAGTGCGCTTGGCCAGGGCTCTTCCACATGTATGCTTTAGTATTTCCTCTGAGCGCAGTGCTGATTAACACTGCGTGTGGGAGAGTTTGTAAGATATTAGATTTTTCTTATATTTATATATATTTTCTGCTGTATATATATTTATGCTTGACTGATACTAGGGTGATATGGGTGGTTGCTAGGATGCTTTTTCATCACTAAGGCATTTTAAGTGTGTTTTATGCTGTGTGTTTGCTTGTAGCAAAAATAGCCAACACTTGACTTGGATCTAGTTTATATGGATATGGTTTTGAGGCTCTTCTTCACCAGTTTTAATTAATTTTTTATCCTTTTTAATTTACTAAATTTGTATTTGGCAGATTTGGTCCTCTAAATAATATGCATAATAGAAATAAAATGTTTCTGAAGGCAATACAAATTACTATTTTGTTCTACTTTATTATTATTTAGTTAATTGCAGATGTGTTTCTTTATATAATATAAGCAATATAGTTATGTTTACATGAAGACAAAAGCAAAAATGTTTTCTTTCTTTTTTTTTTCCGCTTCCACATTCCATATTTGATGACGTTATGGGAAGAATTCTCAGTGTGGCCAGATAAGACTCAGAGTAAATATTGTGTGTGTGTGGATCTGTTGTATCTGTGTTCTCTTTATCTGAACACACAGTCAAGAGCAAAACCTTGAAATGTCATTGCCTACGGCTGCAGCAACAATGTTATGAATTTAAGATATCTGGACATAATTCAGTTGTTGTCCTGTGCATGTCACGGTCAAAGTGGAACTAGAGAACGAGAGTGCCTGTGTTTTTGTAGATGCAGTAAAGCAGCGTGTCTTTGGCTAATAGACATACTGGGTGATTCTTCAGAGACTGGCATGTTCTAAAATTGCTTTTGTCATTTTGATCACAAAGCTTTTAGATGATGATTGTCCAATTATTCTATGGAAATGGGATCATCTAGCAAAGCATATATGATTGGGCTAAAATCCATTTAAATAATGTGAACGTTTATGTGAACATGGAATATGAATACGTCCTCTTGACATGGAGACCATTATTATCAATGGCAGCAGTCCAACATGCTGTAAGTCTTTAGTTGTTCATATTTATGAGACTTTTCTAGAGAAAGCTTCAGAGTTTTGCAAAGGTTTTTGATGTAAGAGGCAACAGGGGATGAACCTTTTTACTAGAGGAAGCTTTATGGACTGCTATTTTAGACAGAAGCGGTGGTTTAAAACATCTTGAGGATTTAGTCTTTTACAAACATGCAGCTTTTTACTTCACAAGATATTAATTGATGGACTGGAGTCATGTGGATTACTTGTACTATTTGATGCATTATACATATAAAGGCTTCAGATCAAGTATTCTGTGTTATTTGGAATGAAATGGATTAATCAGAGCCATAGCATATGCAGATTGGAGCTCACATGTGTGACAGGCTTCCCCACAAACATCTTGGCATAGTGACATGAACAATGTGAATAGTTTATTTGGTAGAAGATGGTTCTAGGAGGGCTTTCTGGAGGATTTTGAGCATGCTGTAGGGAAGCTTTTGAACATGAGGAGAGGGAAGAGTCGCTCTCTGGACATGCTCCATTGAGAGATCTCGCCCCGTTCCCGCTCACGGCTCCAGCTCTCTCTCTCTCTCGCAGGACGTATCGTCTTAGAGAGACTTGCGCCATCGTTCTGTGTTCATGCCGTGAGTCAGAGCTCTGTTGCCATCTGTTAATGCCGGTACCTTCAAAAACGCTCAAGTATGTCTAATATTAGCGGGGTTTTTTTCCTGCTCTCGCCCAGCGCACATCCCATTGGAGGCAGTGTCCTGGGGGAGGCCATCTGTCCGTGTGGCTCTGGGTTTGGCCGGACGTCGAAGGGGGACGCTTGTCCAGCTACTGTCTCAGCATTGCCACTGTGGAGCTTGTGAAAGCAGCGATACGAATAAATGACTCTGGGCTTGTGACCTTGCTTGCATCATTTTGATAATTGCAATATATGTTACAGTTTTATCTACATCATGCCGATATAGATAAAACTATGAGTTTTATGAGCAAACCTGTGTATTATGTGCATTACATATCTTACAAAACTGTGTGTTTATTATTGTTTGTGCATGTTTACCATATATTTAATATCTAATATATAATTCACTCAATGTTATCTAATTTTTGACCAAGATAGCATTTAGAGGCTTTTGCATCTGGACTCTTCATATGTATATATATGCACACACACACACACACACACACACAAATCAAACTGCACCTGGGTTATTTTGATTTGGTTAAATAATAAAAATGCAACTAACACAGTAAAACACACTGCAAACATGATAACACAATAAAAATACATGATTTTATATATATATATATATATATATATATATTTTTTTTTAATTTTCAAATTTTCGGTCAAATAATTAATCACGATTAATGCAAAATAAAAGTTTTGTTCACTTTATGTACATATGTGTACTGTGTATATTAATATGCACACATACAGTATATATTTTGAAACTATTTACATATACAATTATATATTTTTATTGAATAAATACATACATGTATATACATATATTTATATATATATATATATAAATTAAAATTAAATATATATATATATAATAAACTTTCAAATAACTTTATTCAATATACTTGACAATTTAAATCTCTTAAAGTTAAACTCAGAGATTATCACTGACACATACTGAGCTGTTTATTACTGATAAAGACGTTTACGCAGTAGGATGTCTCTGCAGCCGGTGGCCTTATTGACATATTGTTATTCGACAAGCCAGTTTGTGAGGAGAGAGGTGAAATCTTGCAAATAAGTGTAATGTGAGACATGCTGAGATTTGCCTGCCGTGCTGGCAGCCGTGTGTCGCTGATCTCTGTGCATGAGTGAGTGGACGCGGAGCTGCATGTGCTTATTAATGTGTGTTTGCCGTACAGTCCAGGACCAACATAAATAGCTGGCTGTCACTCACCACACTGGCTTTCAATCTTAAAGGAATTGTAACATTACAAAAACAATCATCTCTCTCCTTCTCTCTCTCTCTGTTGAATAGGCTACACCTGTCTGATTCAGATAGCGCGAGGTTTTATCATCCTAGCTATTTTTCCTGTGCAGAAATGAAATGATAAAGTCAGCAATTTGGAGAGCACAGAATGTGTGTTGTATTCACATACAGATTGAGGACAGGAGAAATATGTAGTTCTCTCCCTCTTTTTATCTCTCTCAATGCGAACCATTTGCATATTGAAAAGGTGAAAGTTTCATCGCTTATGTTTGAATATTGCTGCGCAAGTACATTTTCTTAACCTCACGGAAGTAACACATGAAGTGCATGGATTCGGATTAAAGCTGAACAAAGTCAAAGTGAAATTCTGTTTGCAAACACTTTTATTTCTTAAATTTGATTCATATCCAAGTGATGCAGGAGATTGGCTAAGAAAAAGGTTGGAAATACACTGTCAAATCTGTATTAATTTGCTTTTAATCATTTTTGGAATCTTGGAAGTGCATCCTTGTGAAACATATAACATTCACAATGTACAGACAACAATGTATTAAATGACTGTATTTTTTCCTAAACTAATATAAAGTTTTTCTTACTTGAACTGTAGAATGGAAGTTGCAATTTGATATTTATAATTTTAATGAAATGTCAATTAATGTAATTTGTAATCAATGTCAATTATAATTAAAGTGTTTGTGAATGGTGCATCTGTTCAAACAATAAGATCTTTTAAAACCTACTGTATGTTTATCATGTATTGTTTATCTTTTCAGCCCTATGTCATATTTATTATATATGATTATTTATTGCTAGCTGGCACTCATTCTCTCAGTACAGGCCTGTTTATTGTGCCATGTTTCACAGGAGCTAAATTTCATGTGTTTTATAAAGCTGGCTTGTCATGAAAAGAATTACAGTAAACCTGTAATGAACCGAACACATGGTTTGTTCGTTTCACTGAAAGCTTGGCATTAGATTGGAAAGAGCTACTCAGACATTATTACTTTGCACATATTTCATTTTCTCGCAAATTAACTTGGATAAGTGTTAATTCCTAATATCATATATTTTAATGGATTAGATGTTTGACGATTTAAAAAGATGCCAGAGCTATCTGTACTGCTGTACTTGCTCGAGTAAAAAATGAAATGAAAGAGTGAGAACTGCAACGTTTGAAAGAAGACACTCTTTATTTTTGTCCTGACATTTTGCTATGGGTTTCTTTTCTGAATTGTGCTGGGAAACGGAAATACAGACAGCTGTCATATGTCAACTCAGACAGCATGTTCTCCAGCATGAAGCAGCCAGTGAAGCATTCTGACTGCAGACAGACAGTATGTGCAACCGCGGCGCTTTGACAGAAGCCTGTTTTCTTTTGACCTGTAATCATACCCATCATCCAGCAGCAGTAAAGGATCTCTGTTATCTCCAGAGCTTTGCACGAGTTATCCAATCTGGGGCCATTAGTGCAGAGTCCTGTGCTACACGTCTTTGCATTCAAGAGATTAAAAATTAACCAGTTTGATATCTTTTTTCTATCGTTCACAGGTTTGGATAGAGGGTGAAAGAGAAACTCCCAGTGCTCAGCCACACAGCATGACGTCAGAAACCCGATCGAGAGGGAGTGAGGAGAAACGAGACCTGCAGATAATTATGATTATTAACGAAGTCAGTGAGACAGAACCCATTTCTGAGCTGCTAAGGGTGCACAGAAAATAGCTCGGGAAGAAAACTCTAGTGTGAAATGATGGCTGGTGCATTAATGAGAGAAAATGGCCAAAGTTTAATGTTATTATCAACTATATGCTTCAAATGACTCGTGAGCCAAATGGACAGACAGTGTAAAGACAGTTTAGCTTTTTTAATGGATTAGTTGGTGGAGTTGTAATAAATACATATTTTTCGTGAATTCAAAACAATGATAAAAGTCAAGTCAAGTCAAAACACAAAAAGCGAGTCAATAAAAAAATAAATGATAATTATTGTCAAGTTAGAGGAGTGTGTGGAAAAGCTCTTTGCAGGTTATTTATTCCTTATGGTTGTGGAATCACTTGGTTTTGCTGGTAGTGCAAAATGAGACACTGCAGCTTTAAGTGCATAAAACAGCATTGTGAGGACAGTCATTTTTCAATGACAAAGAAGACCCGAGGAGATTAACCGCTTTGGGACTCCCACTGTCGTGAAGGAACAGTGATTCCCAAGACATCAGCTATAAAATAATCAGAGAGTTGAATTTAGAGAGCGAGGGTTTAGTTTATGCCCTCCAATGGCATGTGTTTCATGTGAGGTGACAAAGTTGATTTCATGTCTCGGGCACCGAGGGGTCCTATTTTGGTAGTGTACGTGGCACACAGCACTTTGTCTATATTTAATCTGCATCTTAATTCCTTGTGAAAAGAGACACAACTTGTCATTCTCACATCCTGAAATCCAGCTGTCAAAGCCCCACAGCTGTTTGATTGAAGAGTTCAGAGTGACTGATCCACAGGAGCCGTCATTTCATGAGCTGATGCGAAGCTTCACGCTCAATCATCAGTGTAATAACTGTCCGTCTTATTCCTCTTACATTCCCGCTCTCTTTCCTCTCTGGGTATTTAACAGGTCAGCAGCCCAAAAATGATTTAAGCCCCTTAAATAAGTTTAAAGCCACACTTAAACCATGACATGAATAAAAATGCCTCTTTAATAGGTGCATGTAAAATGTGTGCTGCATTATCATTTGAACTTTTTAAGTTGCCATTTTTGACAGTAATAAAGCATTAAACTACTGAAGTATGTTTGAAGAAACATGGATTTTTGGAGGGGTCTGTGTGATTACTCCAACAGTCATTCTACCCAGTAGTATGTTGACCCCCAGGTTGCCAGTTAGTGAAAGAAAATGCATTGCAGCCATGGAACAAGTCAGAGGTTGCAGTTTTTACTGACCTAAAAAGCCTCAGCATTAGTCTCAAAAGCTCTGAGACAAGAAGCATATTAAAACCAGAATAAATCATTAAATAACTCATCAACTTGCAGTGAAACAACTCTTTGAAACTTTTAACTTGCAATGCAGTACCGATTTCAGCCTCTAGCTGCCAATATTACATAGTGCACCTTTAAAATATGAGTTTAAATAAAAATTCAGATACACTGTATTACAGTGCATTTTGTCGCTTCACTGCCATTCATAAATCCTCTTCTGTGCCCCCCTGGCATTAAAATATGTTCATTAAATAAGCACTTCAGAATCTCTTCACCTCCTTTTCCAGTACTATAAATTCAGACATACTGCAAGCTTCAAATCTCGTAGTTTGTGTTTGTGGTTAGTGAAACGTCTGTAGATAATGCAATTCTCTAACCTGTGGTTTCTCTGTGTGAACTTAAGGAGTTTAGGTATCCATTAAAACCCACAAAACCACCAGTTCCCTTTCATTAGATATGTTCTAATGCAAACTGCACTGTGTGTGGCTTCAGTGACCAACTTCTTTTTTGGTCTACTGTGTGTGATTAAAATTTTGTAAGATGTCTTGTGTGACTATATATGCATGTATGTGATGTTTCAGTGAATAAAAGCTATATTTCTTTATTTAGAGCTCTGTTTCTTGAGAGATGAACCAGTATGATCAAATGCTTGTTTGGTGTCTCACACCGTATCACTCTGAGAAGAGTGCAGGCAGCCTGCAGAGTATTTTCCCCATCAGTGACTTCTCAGTCTACAGCTGGCATTCTTTATCCACTCTGTTTCTTTGAATTTCAATTTAGCCTGAGCTCATTTGAAATTTGCAAAGGTTCAAGAAGTTTGTTTGCCTTGAAGCTCTGCCTCCTCTCGTCCTCTCTTTCTGTCACTCTGTAATCAACACACAATCCTCCAAGAGTTGTTTCTTTGAGTGAATCTCATGAAAGTGAATCTCACATCCTAGACATGTTGATGATAATAATAATAATAACACTGACAACAAAAGTAGTAATAATATTAATAATGTAGTAATAAAATAATGTTTTTATTATTATAAAATAATAAATATACATTATTGTTATTGTTATAATAATGAAGCTTTGATACTTTAATCTCTATATTAGAAATGTTTTTATTATTATAAAAATAATAAATATAAAAAAAACAACCATTATTGTTATTGTTAGAATAATGAAGCTTTAATACAGTGTTTTTTGCTGTATTTTAGTAAAAAGACAATAATTAAATAGTTAAAACATAAAAGCAGGGCAACATTTTTTTGCATAATTAAATACTTCTCAATATATATATACAATATATATAATATTTGATTATTTTATGAATTAATGAGGAGAAACATTTAAGTAAATCTTACAGAGGTCACATTTATGTTACTTCTAATAATTGTTGTTGTTAAAAAAATTCAAAATAATGTAAAAAAATCTACAATACAATATTATAAATAATTATAATAATGGTCTTTTTATGTATTTCCTTATTTATAAAATACTGTATTGTTATATACTATATAATTAAGTCAGGTTAACATAAACACAATGCAACATACTATAGTTGAGAATGTAAAGACATTTCATTATTTCTTAATTACTTAGTAACACAATATATATTTCCTTCTTCTTTCTTTTGATTCTTGAAATATGACAAGGATGTCTATCTCTTGCACGTCTCAGTTTCTGTGCCCTATGCAATTTGCATATTAACTAAAAATGCTCAATTGGAAATCATTTTGGCTTTTATATAACATTCATCAACCTCAGAACCATAATACTGAGCCTGCCTTTTAAGCCAACGAGACTTCAAATTTAATTAGCGCATGAAAGAGCGGGTGGCCAATCCCCTTACTGACACAGAGGCAGGGCTTTGAAGACTCTTGAGCGCTAATGAAACTCTGCCAGACTTGATGTGATTAGTGGGTGTGTTGCTGGCTTTAATTGATTTGTTGAACCCCACCCATCCTCGTGTGCAGGTATAAAGTAATTGAGCAGCTTGATCTTGAGGTCAGAGGGCACAGCAGGCTCTAAGCCCCTAAGGGCTCGTGAAGGATGTCGCCGAGCTGTTGTTGCATTGTTTGCAGTCTGTATGGCGCGGTGAGCTCATCGCAGACCCTGACTAATCAGCCGGATTAGAAAGAGGCCCTGACCTGTGTCCTTTCAATCAGTGATGATACAACTGTCTCCGTAGACAACATAACAACCAATGCAATCCATTAGTGTGCATAAACCAAATTGACGCGGTAGTAAGAGTACAAGAAAATGCTTTCATACTCCAAGGCGTAAAAACGAAATGCTATGGAGATTAATTCAGTCAATTCAATAATATACGGTCTTACAGTCGATACTGCAAAATACAAAGTCTCAAAGACCTTTAGTCATTGAATTAAAAGACATGCACAGTCCACGCAATCTTGATTTGCGATGCAATCTTACTGTTTGTGACATTTGGCTTTTGTTTTCCAGGTTACACATGACATGCATGTTCTTCATCGCCTACATTTCCTTCAACTTTCCTTCCATGGGGTTTCTTGGTGGTACTCATGTTGTTAACAGTGACAAAACCAAGGCTCATCCAAACAAGGGTGACTAAAATAGATGACAGCTGGAATAGGATATGCCTGATGATTAGGATCCACAGCAATGTACGATGCAAGAAAGAATTACTACATGACAGGTTGTGCACTGTAAATGAGACAGTAACGCTTTAGGTTATGTATTGATTTTGATGCACAGAGTAATTACTGTATACTCAAACATACCATCATAGAGCTGCACGTATAGAATAAAAGGTTTACGGTCGAGTGAGATTGCTTAGGTAGCATCTTGATGAATGTTTCCACCAAAAAACAAAAAAACATCACAATAGCAGCATTCTTCTGGTGTCCCATTATCTGAACACTATTACTGGCATTTACTTGACCGAGTTTGAGTGTGCTTTCTGTTCTTTATATTGTTGTGGCATTTACATATTTAGATATTCGCTTATTTTTGAGCAAAGCAGCGAGGATGTTTATTTCATTATTTCGAGCTGGCATATTTGTCTGTGCATCAGCCCACTCAGGGGAACTGAGCTGCTGGGAGATTCAGATGAGCCTTTCAGTGTTTCGTTTTCCTGCGCCTTATCTCTTTCCCATGCGAAAGCCATGGATAAAAGATTTATGTCCTATAGGGCCCAAGCCATCGGCCCCCCTTCTATATTTTGGTTGTTTTTCCCTTGAAACCAAAGAAAGGAAATCATTTTTATTGGATGAAGTATTAAAAATCAATCTGTAATATCACAGCTCACTGCCAAAAATATTATCTATTGTACCGATCTGAAATGCTTGAGAGGTTGTAAATTTCTGCCTTTTTTGAAATGCTTGAGAGGCTGTTAATTTAAGAGGCAGTGCAGAAAAGAAATGTTTCCTTGATGGCTGAGAGTGAAGAGCAGGTGTGTGTTTGGTAAACCGGATTGCGGCACTGATCACATTGTACATGCTAAAAAAGAATATGAGAAAATCCAATTTAAGGGTGCATAAATGCACATACATCTATATACATAAAATGAATGTTGTGATTTGAGCCATTTGTCTTTAAAGAACTTCGATAGAATTGTGGATTGATCTGTACAGTATAATGAGTAGTTGAATAACATATTTTGGTTTGAGTTCTATGCAGGACTTGTTATGAAAATCAATACAGCGTCTTCTGGCACTCTGTGCAAGGTCAAGAAATGGCATGTGTTTGTAATATTCCACCTCCATTTCTGAGAATTCCAGTAATAAGTAGTTGCAGCACAAGTGCAATGATACTATATACTACTAGAAAACTGGGTGGTTGTGAATTCATTCCATACACACATGTAACTATACCATTTCTTTTTTTGTGTGCCTATATAGCCTACATGTTGACATCCATCACCTTACAGTATTTTGTCTGAAGAATAAAAAGAACCACTGACACTTTGTGATTATTTTCACATCAACATCAACAAGGATTGCCTAAATAATTATTTCTGTTTAGCATCCTTATACTTATTTCCATATTTGTGTAGCCTATCTGAAAAGTAGTTCTGATTGGTCAAGCAGCGTTCATATAGTGATATGGATGGGTTCAAAAGCACTGGGTCTTTTAACTGTTTGTGTCCCTCTGCTTGTGGGTATTTATTAGGGATGTCCAGATCCAATCACATGACCGGAAATCAGGCCTGATCACAGGGTTTCAGACTTGATCGGAATCGGACCTTATCTCCCGATCAGGACTCGAATATATATGTACTGTATATATATATATATAAATTCTCATTATTATTTTTTTTGTAACACATCTATAGATTTGCGGTGGCACAGAATTAGACCTTTTGACTTCACACCGAAACAGCAACACTTGCGGCATGACATCACTTTGTTGCAGAGACGCTGCTGGTTAAATGCCGGCAAAGTAGGAAGCAGCTTGAAGCGTGAAGCAGCTTGAAGCGTAAAGCGCGAGATACGGTGTAGGGCCTACCTTATACGGCACCTCAAAAAGAAGCACCCAACACAATACAGGCGAGTTTGCCCAGGCAACCCACCCGAAAAATAATAATTACCAGTGACAGCGCAAAGGTGCAGGACAGGGGCGTACAGTAGCAACCGGGGGGGACGGGGGACACACATCCCCCTCACTTTTAGAAACAGGTGATTCTGTCTCCCGCACTTTTTTTGAGCTAGCGCCAATATTTCCACCCGTATTCTCTGATTTGTTCATTAGATTTGAGTGAACGAACGTCTAGCCAATCACAGCGCGAATCTCTTGCCATGAGCTTAAAATCTTGTTGCTCTTGTGAATTTTCGTTCGTTCACTCACTTGGCTGTCTGGGGTAAAATGCACCCTAGAAAAAAGCAGAGGACTATTACATCCTTTTTTCAAACACACAATGTGAGTATGTGTTACAGAATGTTGCGATGACACAAATCACACGTTACCATGATATAATATAATGTCGGAAGACAACAGAACCTGTTCTGTGTACCTCGTCAAGTTGCGCTGAATTCAGTGCGTATTCATTGCATTGCTGCCACTAAATGCCCAATGTACTTCTATTTAGGATTCATTATACTGTACGAACACCTTTTGATCACATAACCATACCGTCCCCCCAACTTTTAAGGTTGGCTGCTACGCCCCTGTTTGTGTAATTTGTATTTGAACAAATTACTTCTAGAATAACATAAAACTTGGTCAGTGTAATCTAAAGCCCTTTGTGTTGTTAAACTGTAAAGATCTTGAGTTTTCGTTGAAGGTAGTGTCAGTGACAAACCATGAAAAAGAAAGTTGTTATAATTCAGGCATACGATGTCCTGATCATGGCCATATTCAGTTATAGTCATGACACCATGCCAAAGCTCAAGACCTTCGTAATGTTAAACTGCTTTCATTTTCAATGAAGAGTGTGTCCTTGGTTGCCAGACAAAGTTCAATGTTTCGACATGGAAAAGGAAGTGGTTGTAACAACTAAAATGTTAGCCCGCCCATACTTCCTTTGACACTACATTCACTTCGCGAGCAAAGTTAGTCTGGCAAAGCTGCTGTTTTAGAGCATTTCCGTTACCAAAAAAGTGGGAAATCTAAACCAGATTGGACCTGCTAATGACCAGTCAGAAGCTAGCTTTATCTGGATCGTTTCCTCAGGGATTTAACAACATGCTGTATGTTGTGACAGTGATAGATGTGGAAAAATAATGTTGAATTTTTAGATAAGTAGAAAAATTTCTTAGATAAGTAGAAAAACTTGACAAACACCCCGGGTGGACAGCCAACAAAACCGCAGTCAAAATCCCATGTGGTTAACAAAAATGTCACATCTTTCAAAGCCACCGTGACCAAAGCACTCATGACAGTGACATCTTCATTATCAGAGATGCTATTTCTAAACCATTGAAAGATGATCTAATTTAGCTCTCCCTGAAAGACTTAAACTTGTAAGTTAAGCTAAGAGAGGTAAAGTATAGGCTCTCCAAACACCGACAGCATGCTGTTAACTAATCATGATCTGACCATGAGGCTCCTGTGCAGCTCCAGGCATCTGCCTTAAAAACGTAATATAAAATATGAAGCACAGCTCCAGGAGGAAAGATTCAAACATAATTTTCATTCCTTTTCATGGTTCCTAAAACCTGCTAGTCTCCAACCTGGAACTATTCACGTCAGAGGATAATGTCTGCACTAAATGAAGTTTACTGAACAACAGCATCTCTGACAGGACTAATGCAAATCATGCTACAGTCAGCTTCTTTCAGCTGTCTGTTTAACATGAAACATATTTAAACAAAATACAGAATGTAATTATTTAAATGACCTAAACACCATTTTTTATATAATATAAAATACAAATATTTAAATTAAAAACAATTATTTTAATGATTTAAAATACACCTATAAGTTATATTAAAAAAATCTAACATTTAAATGATCCAAAATAGACTTTTAAATTTTATCAAAGAAAAATATTAACAAATATTAGGGGAAAATTAATAAAAATAAATCGTTTTGGAAAGATAATGTCTGAAGTGGTTAAGGCCCTCAGAAAAAGACCTGAATGTCTACAAATCAGTAAATGATCTTCTTTATGACTGACTTTTATGTCTGAGATGTTTGTGTGACGAGAAAATAAGAGAGAGAATCAGTTTGTGAGATCAGTTGTCGTCATGACAGATGAGAGCCGCAATTTAATCCTGCTTAATACTGCGGAAATTTTATTCTGTCCACTGGCCACGGATGGCTTTAGATTACTCTCTCTCTGAGCGGGAGTGCATAGATGACATGAGAAAAGGATTTATCTGTTTAGTATCTCTCCGCTGTGTCATTGTATTTTGTTATTGTCGTAGACAGCTGATAGCAACTAGCATCTCTCATCAGTGATAAAGTCTGGCACGGAGACTTTCTTTGCTCACTTGGAGGAGGAAATGACAGTCTGCCTCTGCGAAACAAAGCCAGTCCTGTTTGGTTTGTTTAACAGACTGGTTTTAGAACCCGCTTACATAGACAATGATATCAATAGAAATATAAATGGAACATATTTGCTTGCCTAATGCAAGTTCCTGATCTTATTGTAAACTGGTCATTACTGCAGAAATATAATATACTTTAGCTTTGCAATTAAAAAAAAAACAAAAAACTTGTTATGTCTCTGAAAAAAAAAGAAAGAAAAAATACTGAATAAAATTCCCCCCATTCATTCCAAAAATAGATATAATGAATAATAATATATATCTAAAACAAATCTATAATGCAATATAATATAATATAAATATGTCTTCATATATTATTTTTAATTGTATTATTTTTAGATTCCAAACTATGTATTTATTTATTTAGTTACCTTTACCTCTAACCTTAACCTTTTTCAAATGTAAATATAAAAAATACAAAAGATACCTATATTTAGAAAATTATTCATTATGATTTTTTTTCCTGAATATAATCCTCTCCAATTACAAGTAGGCATAAAAAAATAATACATTAATAAAATGTACATTATAAATAAATAAATAATTGATTTAATGTTTTGAGTAAATAATGTTAATTAAATAAATAATAATAAATATATTTCATTTTTATGCAATATAATTATTTAATAATACATTAATTTTATATAATAAATACATGCATTTATTTTTGTTTTATTTTATATTAAATATAAATATTACTTTATTTATTTTATTCAATTATTTATTTAATTATTTTTTAATAAAGTTGTTTTAAATTTTTATGTAAAAAAAAAAGAGAAGAAGGGAAAACTTAATTTATTCTTTATAATAATTGTCATATACATCCATAAGTTTGGTGAAAGGCTTTCAGGATTTTTTTAATCCTGGTTAACAGCAGCTGCATACAGAGCACAGTGCATGTTGATGTATGTTTCTACCCCACCCAACACTTCCCTCTTAGCTCTCCCTTGATGAAACAGCCAGCTGGGTGTTACATAACCGCTGCTTTCTGAGTTCACGAATGCACCTATTTTCCTGCTCCCGTGTGCAGTTTCTGTCCCCTTAATCATGTGCTGCAATGAACACATGCACGTGAACCAATTTGCTTCTCAGGTGTGCCATGGTTTAATATATTGTAGTCACTTCAGATAATTGCCAATGTTATTTATGTATGGTGTCAAAGGTCATGATCTATAGTGGTTTGGATGTAAGATCATAAGATAAATAGTTAAAAAAATAGTTAGAGGTGTCATGCAACATAGAGTTAAATCTAAAATCTTGATCTAATACAATGAAAGCAATGAAATGAACTACATGCATTTTAAAAAGTGAAATTATCTTCCATTTTTAATCTTGTGGTAGCCACACATTCGATAACGCACTTTTAATACTATCACGCACACACACAGACAGATCAGGAGGGATAAATACAATCTGAGAGGTCCATTAAGCTGAAGAGGAGACGTGCATTTCACCCATGTCTATTTCTGAGCTCGAAGGTGCATGTATTACTATTACAAATTCCACGTTATTGATTGATCCCTGTGTTTTACAATTCAGCAGCACACACATAAAACATGCTGGGTGAAGGGTTATCAAGATCTCCAATAGCTGACAAGACTCCATTTGTAGCATAGCGTGTGTGTAAACTGAAACGACTTCTGTTTATACCTTTTCGGCATTGCAGTGTTAACTCTAGATTCATTTTCGAAGCGTAGACGATGAGTTTTAATGCAGATAAGCAGGTGTGGATCACCCATTGTATTGTGGATAGCATCATATCGCTAATGGCAACCAGAGATCTATCGGATGGACGCATTAGGAACATACCAAGGTTTATTGATTTTCTTGACATGGCGGGGGTCACAAAATGTCCTCGTATCCATTAACCGAATGATATCCTTTGCAAGGCTTAAATTATCTTTAAAGGATAGGTGAGAAAGATGACATGAGGTATCTGATTACAGCTGTATAACTTTTATTTGAAGAAGTCAGCTGCGCTTTGACCCCAAAATTAGCTATGTGTTTAAAATTTTGTGTTAAATGATTCATCATAATTAACCGCATGCAAAATAAACGTTTTTGTTTTAAGATCAAGAACCCAGATAAACCCAGCAGTATAGACGACGTTACTGTTTACAACCCTAACCAGAACACAATGTGAGGGACGGGATGTTTAGGTGGACACTAGAGGCCAATCAAAACACAGTCGGTCAGCTGACCAATCAGAGACCATTGAGAATTTCTGAGGTAAGGGCTTCATAATCATCAACAGGAAATGATCAAAGCATTATTCAGAAGAGACAGCGTTGTGGAATAAAGGTAAAAATATTGTGTTTTTTAAAAAACTAAGCATTTAGTGTTAGACTGCACCCCATTAACACAATTAAGCCTACAAAAAAAAGAAAAAGAAAAAGAAAGAAAAGTGGCCAGAAAAGCGCTTAATGAAATACGCAACTGGTTATTAACAAGTTATTTCTGTCAGACCAGAAATCCAAATACTCCGCCCTCTTCATCTGTCATTGGCAAACAAACAGCTGGCCCCGCCCCACATTCAGCCTGATGCTATAAAATCCTGCTGCTCAAACAAATAATGCTACTTTTTGAAGACATCAAACTATGAACGGCTTGTAGTCCAGCCCGATTTAATGAGAAAATATAAACATTTTACATTTTGGCAAACTGGTGTCAAATTAGTTTAAAGTCATCCAAAAAGAGGCTTTTTTTATGTTTATCGCTAAATCTAATCCTTAATGGAGGGCAAGAAAATCATGCAAAAACAAAAAACTAACCAAATTTTTACAAATTCACCAAAACTTTTTGTTGGTGATTATGGAAATGAGAGCATCTTCTTGCACATAGTCAGTAAAACTTTCCACTCCCATCTGCGCTTTTTGGAAATTGCGCACTGGCACTAATTTGCCTTGTTTATTAAATCTGGCTTCAAATATGCACCATAACACTCGCCTAGGACAAAATAAGATGGCTCAACCCCCCTCAAATGCTTTTACAAACCGACAATGTCCATAAAATACCTTCGTCCGAATGCATAATTATTTCATTAAAAGACAGCACAAAGGGAGTAAATCACAGAGGCTCAGGGTGAAAATCCGCCACGTTGATCTATTAGGGAGAACCCTGCTGTGAGCAGAGCTCTTGTAAAATATTAAAGAGTCTGCAGATATTTATGCACTCGCTAAATTCAGCAACATTCTACGGCTGACTATTAATAATATATATATATATATATATAAAGGAAAGAAAGCTCCTTACTGACAGGAAAAGCTGAGTATTTGTGATGCTTAGCGAGATGTATTAGCGCTTCATGGTGGTGATGTTGACTGTAACACCTGTCATGCTCTCGATAAACAGATAAAAAAAATTTTAATCCTCATGGTTTCAGGAAACTGGTTCAAACAAAAGAGAGGAAGAGTGAGAGAAAAACAGAGCTCTTTTTGCAGCATTAAAGTGTGAGTTTCAGGGACGTTCTGCTCCAGCATTTTTTTTCTGCTCCCTCTTGAGATTCACTGTCCAGAAAAAAGCTTCACTCGCAAGCATAAAACACGAGCCAACTGTAGGACTGCAAAATTGGCATTACATTAACTGCCAGCATTTTTTTTTTGCACAATCTCACATTCAGTGTTGTAGCTTAGTTACAGATGACTAAAATATGAGCAGTAGATAAAGACAGATGAAAAGTTAGTTGACTGTGAAGTCCCAGATTAGACAGACAGTACATATAGGAACAAACGTAATGTATGTAGTTTCTTATTAACCTAATTTTTTGTATAACAAGATCTCAATGCTAAATGCTGCTATAAAATAACTCTTACTTAAACAGAAGCTTAAAAAACAATTACCTGGCCACTGTCTGCACGGAGGCACTGATGCCATTTACTGTTTCGGTTTAGATTCCTCTGCTTAGCAATCACTCAATCAGACTTTCAGGGATTCCCTGATTCCTGGGTGTTTTCTCTCTCTTTATCGGCTATTCATAATGGGCTGCTATCGATCTGACCCTCTCCTCCCCTGCTGTAATTGCTTTGGCGATTGGTTTAATTTCACAGTCAGTCTGAGCCTAAGTTGATGAGAATGCATTTATTATCTTTTCCAATCTGGGAAAAATAGCAGAGCTAAAAGAGAGATATTGTTCATTCAAAAAGCAAAAAAAAAAAGTACTGTATGTTGTAGTACCTCATGCGAGACACTTCTTTTATGCATAGGGGGTGGGGGTGAAAGAAATTGACCAATTAAGCAAATACGGATATCAATTAGGTGGTATAATTGAGATTTTTGATATATTAAACACGTGTCCCTGGGTGCGTGTGTAATGAGCTCCAGTGTGAGGTATGGGAGTTGATCATATTAGAGCGCTCCACCAGTTTCTCTCTGTGGTACACAAATAAGTGCCATTCACACACACACACACACACACACAGTGCTGCTGTATCTGATAAGGTGAAACAAAAATGTCCAGGCCTGCACGGCGAGGACAGGCACTGTTGACAGGGTGCACTTTTATCTTGAGCTAGACCATCACCCTGCTCTGTATACAAGGCTCCTGTGACAGTTCAGCCATGGAAACAACAGAATGTTTCCTGTGTTGGCAAACGGCAGCTCTAAGCTACAGCACAAACAGTCACAGATCTACAACTGTGTAAGGACTATTGAGCAATTATTAATTAATAAAAAAAAAATTAAGAATGTATTTGCTGTACACATACAGTATATCAGTGCCATATTTACAGTTTAAGCCCATCTGCCTCCTGTTGTAATTTATTACATTTTTGAACAGATTAACATAAATAACCTCAATTAAATGTATATTTCTGTAGCCATTTTTTACATTTGATTGTACAGTAAAGCACATTGTAAACATGCATAGACTATTAAAACACATTTAAACAATTTTAAACACAAGTTTTATCACCATTTAACAATAATCAATTTGTACTTGACTATTATTTATTATTATTGCAGCAATTAAATTTACATTTGTAAAAATATTTAGCTTATTACTGCAGGTGTTTACTTCTTAATATTTATTAGGATAAAATAAATAAATCATATGTAACGATGTACAATTAGGTTACAAATTTGTAATAAATGTTAAGTATTAATACAAATTTAATAGTTGTTTATTAAACTATACATTTGTTCCTCAAGCTATACTAAAAATCCTTAATGGGTTAATTTGGAATGGCAATTTAAAAATTTCTAGTTAATCTATAATTATCCTACATTATTAAAACATATTGTATATATATATATATATATATATATATATATCTTGTGTCGATATTTTGGCTCTGATATTTTGACTGAAAGAAAACAAATTACATAAATGACTGAATTCAGTATTTGGTAATAATATAGTAAAAAACAAAATTACAAGCTAATTTTGTAGACTGAAACACTAAGTGTGTAAAAAAAAAAAAATGTTAATTTTATGTTATTTAATTGTACGGTTGTCACGACAACCAGGTACATTACAAGCTGATTTAGATGTTTTAGAAAGTATTAATGACAAAGAAACAGCTTAATTTCTCCATGTCATTCCATATTAAGAAGATCAGACCTGACAGGCAGCTGGTGAAAGGTTAAGAACATAAGTACATAACGAGTAATGTCCACAACAATACGGTTGCCAGCACAATGCTACAGCTGTCTCTCTTTCTCTGATTTGTGATATGTTTAGAACTATTGTTACATGTGCTTCATTAATGATCCTCTAACGGATCTCTCTTCATGGTAATTAAGCAAGCTGTTTGTGCAAATCCGTGCCCCATACACACATGTTATAACCCCACTCCCACATAAATGAACCTGCATACACGGTTTACACATACACGCAGACACAGTTGGAACCATATAAAACTGCATTTGAGCTCTGGATGGTGTTAGTTGTTTGCAGTGGGAGGACATTGAGGTAAGAGGTTCTGAAAAGAAGAACAAGGTCAGGCTTTAAATGAAACAAACTCTCGACTTCAGGCTCAGACACGATCAGATCATACTGAACACACGGCCTCACCAACATCCCAAGAAACCAGCATGAGGATTCAATCCAAAAACACATGACCATGTTGTATAATATTCAGATTTACAGGAGGAAAAACAAACATGAAAA
This sequence comes from Enteromius viviparus, assembly GCA_032353835.1. Taxonomy (NCBI): domain Eukaryota; kingdom Metazoa; phylum Chordata; class Actinopteri; order Cypriniformes; family Cyprinidae; genus Enteromius; species Enteromius viviparus. Next base: position 2,961,249 of record JAUCNO010001758.1, on the reverse strand, counting down.
CAATTTTTAATCAGTGTTTTTGCACAGCTTTCCAGGAAAAGAAAAGAAAAAAACAAACATCTAAATATCCCTAAAACTAGATTATTTCAGAAATAAATGGTAAATGGTTCAAGCATCAATCTAACAAGCTGCACCTATACTCAACTTTGGTTGAATTCACCATATGGATATTTAAACAGGTAATATCTGCTGAGTTAAGGGCAGTGTATGCAGCAAGAATAGTAAATAGCAAAAACATACGCATAAATAAATAATAATAATAAAAGAACAAGTGCAAAATAAAATAAACAAAAAATAAAAATGCTGCATAAGCTAATGATTTTTTAAAATCAATATATTTATTATTTTAAGCAAATAGTTTTTTTTAATGCATTTACAAAATTTAAAAAAAAAAAATTGAGCTTTTAATTCCAAAACAGATTAATGTTTAGTGATATGGCATTGCAGTTATCAAAGACGTACAAATAAGATATGGAGAGAGAGAGAGACGGAGTTGAACTCTGCTGTGTTTAGGTCAACGCTTCATGTGACAAGTGGGAGATTTTGTCAGCTAATGCAGTGAGCTGCTGGACAGCACCATGACTCCACAGTACATCTTGGCATTCATAAACATGTCACACTCTTAAATACACACACACACACACACACACACAGAAAGCTGCTGAGCACTGGCTATAACACCAATTCCTGAAACACTGGCGAGACAACCTTAAAACGGACATCTCTGCTGTCCCTACACTTGATGGATAGCCATGATAATGTTACTGGGACCAACAGCAATAAAAGTGACTCTGTCCAGGCATAAAGTACACAAATCAATCAAACTCAAGGTAATATAATTTATTACCCACCAAAACGAGAAATATGCTGAAAGACAAACACACGCAGCAATTCCCCCATGTTCTGTGATACCCATTACTGACGAAGAGGGAGCGGCGGGGATTTCTATTGGCCGGTTCGCACAGCACTGGGCAGCGCATCTTGGGAACAGGATGAGTTGTGATCCAGGCCTGTTCCATTCGCTGAGGCCCCACAAAACAGACCAGCACCACTGACAGCCATCCAGACTTTAACCCACCAATTAACATTTGGAAAGGATTAATCAGCTCCCATTTGGAGCCCAGTTTTAATGAGACTGAGTATGCTTTCAGCCAGATGTCCTCCTCTGTAGGTATCTATGAGAGCCTGTTGGTTTAATTAATTATTGATGTCTTAATGCCTCCTGCTTTGTGAGTCTCAGTCACTGGTGAGCCATGTGTCTCCAGCCTAAGCTAAGCCAGCAGTAACTAGGGTTTTTTTATATTTATGTGTGTGTGAGAGAGAGAAAGAAAGGGAGGAACGAGCTAAGTGGGGGGAAACGTGAGAGTACGAGATGCGCTTGCCACCGGAATGCACTGAATTGGCCTCTTCTTTGCCTGCACTGTTCCAAATAAACATTCACGCTACCTGACCTCCACTCATGCACTTTAATTTGAGGTGATTGCATGTCCACTTACATAAATTATACACTGCCCAGTATGCATTATTGATGCAGCAGAATCCAAAAGACATGCTGGATTTTTCGACTGAAGGCACAATATCAAAAACAGAATAATTGGTCCATTTCAGGTGAGCAGCTACGTCCTGAGGTGGCCTGGTATTACAGGTGTACTGTGGTGTTTTGCATTTAAACAGACATACAGTATCTGTATCTTATTATATTGTCTCACATCCACTTCTTTCTTCTCCTCATCTTTTGTATTATGCTTTTTTTTGCTATTCTTTTCATCCTTCTTCCTCTTCTTGTCTCCTCTCAGCTCCTTTCTGCATCTTTCATCTCTTTTTGTATCTTCTCTTTTCCTCTTATAACCCCGCATTTCATAACATCATGTAACACCTCAATAACGGGGTAGTTCTCTCTATGATGGACCAGGCAGGATAACACAACAAGCTGAATCATCCAATGTCTTGTGTTTACGAGTTGTTTTACTCAGTTAATTCGAAGCTTGAATAAAATAAATATATTTTTTTCATATGAATGGCCATTATATTTCATTCAAACTATGCTGTATATAATAATCTTTCTTTATTCTCATGACCTCATATCTCATCTCATACCTCCAGGAGGCTGTATTATTTTGCATCTTTGTCTTCTCTCCTCTAGTCTTCACACACCTGGTCTCATTTTTTTCTCCTTTTGTCTCCTTCTCATAGTCTCTCGTCCATGTCTTCTCATCTCGTCTTTCACCTCCCCATTTTTTCCTATTCTCATCTCCTTCTTTCCCTCTCCTTATCTTGTATAAACTTTTCTCTCTCTCTCTCTCTCTCATCCCACCCTCCTATTTTCCTGTCTCCTCCCGTTTCATCTCCCATAGCCTCTTCTCTCTTCTAGTCTCCTTTTCTTTCCTTCTTTCTCATACTCCCTAGTTTTTTCCCCATTTTATCCTCATATACCCTGGTCTTTTTTTCCTTTCCTCTATTCTCTTCACATCAACATTCGTTTCCTCTCTTCTTCATTATTTTCCTGTCCTTACAGTACTTCTAATTTCATTCTCTTTCCCTTTCCTCCCCTTTCTTTATCCAGTCATTTCTAAGCTGACTACGCTCAACACACAAATTCCCATGCGCAATCACACACACACACTCAAAGTGTCTGTTTGTTTAAGTGAGGTACGCTCGCAAAGGTGGGGGGATGAAAAACGATGCCACGCAACAGAAGCGTTTCCGTGTTCGCCAGTTCCTGCGCATGTGTTTAATCACACTTAATAATGTATCTACAGCACCGGCACCTACTCAGATAAATGGGAACACATGCTGAGGTGCAAGAGATATTTATCAGAACGACGGCAAAAACGCAAACTCAAGCACTTCCCTCTCCCCTGCCCTGCTATTTGGGAAGAATAAAACTCTAAGCAGCGGGTCAAATGGTCAGCTGGAGGTACTAAATGATTGAGTTGTATTGCCATAAAGCAGAGCCCTGCTCCTCTCCTCCTTCATCCTTTTTGCAGAAGCCTTCCAGTTAATCCCTAGCGAACACTCTGCATTTTTCATTAGATGAGATGGAAGTTGACTCCAGGCCAGAAACAGTGGGGATATACTGGAACAATATTTTGACAAGCCAGAGTCGTAGAACTGGAGTGTGTGTGTATGTGTATGTGTATGTGTTTGCACGTGTGTTTTTTGGGACCGCGTCTGGCGTGTGCGAGACGGAAAAGAGAGGTGGCATTCTTCAGTTTTTATCTACTTCTATTGTCACACTGGCTTGGGCATATTGTGAGCCGTTCAAAATACACAGCCCTTTTTATTTATTTATTTATGCATTTATTCGGCAGTGTGTCAGCCATAAAGTTCAAACCAGTATGTAAAGTGTCACAGCGTGATATTTTAGCAAGAGCCGTAAGTTTTTTGGACACTGGAGAAGGCCGGAGCGCCAACGCCAGAGATGGAAAAAAAAACAACACGGCATGTCAAGGCCCACACGGATGACTTAACTTCTAAATATAGAACGGGAGCTCCATTCATGTAATGTTATTACAGTGCTAATGCGCACAATTGTGGATTTGGTGCGGGAAGCCATATAGCTGCCTGAGCTCCTGAATATGTATGTGCTGGAAAAAGAAAGGAGCATCAACTGAGACACTCTGGATTTGATGTTCAATAAAAGAATAAGCCTTTGACATGAAATATGAGTGGAGCTAGCCTCAATATAAAAGAATGAGGAAGAGAGTTAGAAGTGTGGAGAATTCTCTCAGATGTGCAGTGTGGACTGAATTATGAGAGGGATAGAGCACATGTGTGTGTGTTCATGTCATAATAAAGCATCTTATACCTATGACACTCCAGAGGTATAAAAATGAAAAAATGAAAGCAAGAGGAAGCAGGATAAAAAACGACAACCTGCACACGAAAGCTTCCTGCACATCAACACTTGGCTATTAAACAAAATAAAATAATAAACATTTAATGTCACACTCAAAGCCGTCATAAAATGATAAATAAACTACAGAACCTATGGGAAGTACTTTTGTATTTATATTATCATTAGTAATAGCAGCAGTAGTAACAGTAATTTTGATAATAAAAGTAATAAAAGTAATAATAATAATAATAATTATGAATAATAATATTTAATTAATATTTCTACTATCACTAATACATTTGACAGTGCTTTTTCCAATAATAAGGGTATTTTAAAGCACATACACCACATTTTATGTCTAAAACATGGTAAAATATCAATTTTCAATGGTGTGCTACTTCAAAAAAGCACAAACAAAATTATTTAATTTCATAAAATATTGGAGGAAAATGTTTTCCTAATTATTATTAGTAGTAGCAGTAGTATCACTATATTACTTCTACTTCTATTTAATTTTACTATGGTTTTTCCAATACAAAGGGTATTTTAGAGCATATCAAATTTCTAAAATTTAAAATATGACATATATTTCTCTCCATATCAGTCTCTAATGGTGTGTAACTTTAATGTTCCAAACAAAGACAATCTCTGTAAAAACAGTTAAAGCTTATTGTCCTTTTACAATCATTACTGGATCTGCAGTGTCGACAAAAGACTATTATGTGATTTAATGAAATGTCTTAGGACCTGACCTCTTAATGAAACATCATAAACCTTAAAGGCCCCAGAGGGAAATGTGTAAGACAATGTGAGAATGAGAGTGAGAAGAAGACAGAAGAGAATTCTGAAAGCAATCACGTTTCAAAGAGTCCAGTCCAGCTGGAATGGGAGCAGCGGTAAGTGGAGGAAGTGACATCAGTGAGAAGCAGCTGAAACCTGCAGCTAGTATCTGATGCTCTACAGACCTGCCCAAGACACAAAGCACTCTAAATGCTGTGGTAGGGGAAAGTTTCACATTAAGTATGTTTTCCGTTGCAATTAAGGCTTGGGCTTGATCCCTTCTGACACTGTAATTGTTATTTCAAATGCGGATTAATAAATCATAGCAGTCTAGTTAAGAATGAAAATAGGTCTCCTCCACCAGTGGAGCTTCAGACCACTGCTGCATCTCACGAGAGGTTTATTTACTCCAAACAGCCCTTAAAATTTCCACATAAAAATACATTAAACAAGAATAAAGCATGACATGAAGTGAAATTTACAGATTAAACGTGCAGTTGGGAGAGCGTCTCTTTTCTACACTCATCACTAATACAGTATGCAAATGGTTTACCCTTCTCCGCTCCAAGTTCAGGGCTGGAGAGAATTCAAAATTTATGCTGAATAATGTTAACTGGTCACATCCCGGGCCCTTGGCAGATTCTCCAGGGTTAGTTCTCTCCCGCGGTATGCGACGAGCACTTTAGCTATCACAGTGAATTAGTGTAAGACCTGTAATGCACCTTTAAGTATGTGAGCCCTTTTAAGGCACTTCGAGGTCATCTCCTTGGCTAAATATAAAGTACAACCTTTTGAACAATTATTTGTACTTGCCAGGCCAGTGGTTCAGATAGCACGCAAAGGATGGCATGCACTTTCCTGACCCTCTTCCTCTAATGGCCTGGGCTTGAGGAAGAAGGGAGAGAGAGGGAGGACAAAAAAGAACAGAACTGAGAAACCCTGAAGGCCCCTATGAGGAACAGGGAGCCACTTGTTATCCCAGCATGCACAGTGAAACACGCCAGTCGAAAATGCTTTCAGCATGTTTTAGGGAGGGCAGACTAGTAACAATCGTGCTAAACGTGCAGGTGCTGATGGGTGAGGTCAAATGAAGCTTAAATAGATGGAAGTAGTTTTGCAAACAGTTCAGGAATTGTGGAATGTGAAGCTAGTGATTAGCAATCAAAGAGGATCTTTCAGACCATTTCGGAATCATCTGTGTGGCACTTTAAGGAAAGGGGTTGTAGGGTTGTGGCATCACAAAATGGCGAATAATCATTTTATGAATATTAATTGGACATGCACAAATAACTGATGGTGTTTTAGTTAAAAATGATAAAGTAAACCAACTGGACAAATATATAAATGTTAAACAAATTAAATGTAAAACTTACCAACTAACCAATACAAATGCCTGAGAATGCATTTAATTATTATTAAATATCTTGTTGATTCATTATTATTTTTATTTTGACAACTTGACAACATTTGCCACAATCTGTTGCTGTATTTTATAGATCAGTGTATAACAGCATGGATCATAAATAGCAAATATCGTTTTGGTTTGTTTTTATTTTGGGCACTGCAAGCATAGTGTTGTTTTTTGTATTTAAATGCACTTATTTATGCATATTTTGAATGAGTTTATTATTAGTTAATAATTTTAATTAATAATAATTAATTTTAGCTAAAATTTTAATAATGATTTTGTCATTAATAGTAATAATAGTTTATTACTTTAGAAAACTTCTAATAGATTTAGTTAACAATTACATGCCCGATGTGAGTGTGTGCATAGTTAAAGGTAAGTCAAGTCACTTTTATTTATATAGCGCTTTGAACAATACAGATTGTAGCAAAGCACTGAACATTATCAAATAGAACAACAGAGTAATGGTAATGTATAATGACGAGAA
>JAUCNO010001758.1:2920878-2944321 GCA_032353835.1 Enteromius viviparus | reverse complement strand
GGAATTTGGCCAGGACACCGGGGTTACACCCCTACTCTTTACGATGAGTGTCATGGGATTTTTAATGACCACAGAGATTTAGGACCTCAGTTTAACGTCTCACCCGAAAGACGGTACTCTTTGGACAGTATGCGTGCTGATAAGCCCACTGTCACTTTAAGAGCCTCAGAGATCCAATTTACATTTACACACGTATATTTATTCTCACCTGTTTACATAAATGTATTACATAACCCACGAGGGTTTATGTTTTACATATTACTAAGGGATGTCAAGCTAAGAAATGTGTAGTCTTCTTGTAGAATGACTGGCATGCTAGACACACAACCCTGAAGAGAAGAATACAGTAAACAGTAGTGGTCTCCCTGTGTCTGCCACACTCACTTCAGGTCTCCACTAATGAGCTGAATCAGGTGTGAGAGATGAGAGAGACATACAAAATGTGCAGGACTGGGGGTGCTCCAGGACAGATTTGAGAAACACTAGTATACAGTATATGTGTTCTCTCTACCGCTTTATTCTATAAGGCAGTGTCTCTGGAGCCCTGACCACCCTCATGCTCGACCATGTCTGAGCTTAAAAGCCTGTTTGTGGTTTTCTCTGTATCTCTCTCTCTCACACACACACAGTGTATCCTCTGTACCTGTTCATTTTCCCTGAGCGCACATCATCCCACACGCACTGACCCAGGAACACAGTTCTGACAAACGAATGCGTGTTCATGTGTGAGGAAGCACACTTCACATCGACCTAATATATAGATGCATTAAAAACAGATTGATGAGAGCAGATAATTATGTTTGACATAAGCTGTCAACAACAAAACAAGAGACCATGTGAGCTAATGAGAATTTTTTCAGCAGCTCATTTGGATTTTTCCATTTTGTGCAGATCTCGTGGTGCATGAACGCACACTGATCATCCTGTAGCACTAAATAAACCTCAAAATGAAGGTAACCAAAGAGACTCTGTAAACACTGAGATTGTCTACAGGATATGAATCTGCTCAGGCACACCAACTAACAATCAGACACCAGATAGTTGAGCAAATATTATGAACAGACAAAAACTATCAGAAAAGATCCTTTTATTTGCTATACTATTTTATTTAATTGTATTTTTTTTATTATTTGTTATTAATTTGTCTTATATATACATTGCAATTCAAATGTTTGTACATTTTTTATGTTTTCTCTACTTTGTACTCTTAATTTGATTAAAACGGTAATATTCTGAAATATTTTTACAAATTCAAATAAATTTGATTATATTGTAAAATGTAATTTATTCTGTGATCATATCTGAATATCTGTTTTGTTTAAAAGCATGCACTTTTGAGTATTAAAGATAGCAAAGACATCAATACAAATGTTTTCTAAAAATATGTAAATATAGCAAATATTGTTATCAGCCACATCATGCATACAACATTTGCATATTGTGCACAGTATATTGTACAAATTATATACTTCAGCTGTAGTAAAAGTAGTATGCACTTTTAAAACAAGTGTATTTATCAAAATAATTAGATGAATAGTTCAGTTTCCTGAGCTTATGGAAGCCCGTTTGTATAAAAGCCCAACTGTATAAAAAAAAGGTTGCTTTTTATTTCAAAATGTTATTGACTTTTTATCTCACAAATGAGAGTTATGAAGTCAGAATTCTGCCTTTTTTCCTCTCTATTTCCGACACTTTCTTTCTGGCAAAGAAAAAAAAAGTTTAATTCACACATACTGTAGTTTGACCCGTGACCGTTTTACCTGCGTCGCCGTAGACGATCCAGATCAACTCTTCATCCATCTATCAGTCGCATCAACTGACGGACAGTTTCTCTGTCTGTAATAATGCCGGACAGCCAACAGCTGATCTATAAAACCTGCCACTTTAGCCTCATCTGTTTTATCATGTCTTCGTCACAAATGATTCCTGCATAACATTCTCTCAAGAGTCTGTAAACGAAGCTTTATGTTCTCTGACTCCTCTAATAAAATTAGGATTTCTCTGTTAGTGAAACCGCGCCGAAAATAATCGTCTATGATCTTTTCCATGGTTACAGGCTATAGAATACGCATCCTACAGTCCGTGGACACGTCTTGTCTGTGACATCTCAGTAACGCTGAAAAATCTTGCAATCCTGACTTCATAACTCGCAATTCTGAGAAAAAAAGTCAGAATTGTGAGATAAAAAAACGCAATAACCTTTTTTGTTTTTGTATACAGTGGCGGAAACGGGCTTCCATAGTTTCATGAACATTTGAGTCGATTTGATGGGTTTTTGCTCTCCACACTATTATCCTTCAGGAGAATAGTGCTCACACTGGGAGAGTACATTCTTTTCATCAGCCATTTAGAAAATTTGTGCACCTCTGCGGCTGGTGAAACCTCTGCGCCCGTGTCTTTGTGTTTGTGTGAGTGATTCCTCTCAATGTGCATGACTTATCTGGTGTTGCTGTACTGTTAATGAGAGCTTTTCAATTCAAAAGCAGCGACTTTGTTTGAAACTTTTGTCATTGTGAAATGCAGCTCCCCCTCCACTCACACAGCTTTTGACTATCTGGCTGTCTGCCTAGATGCCATTAAACCCTGGTTATCTGAGCCCAAATGAGAGAAAGGTCCAGTAGGACAAGAGCAGGGTGTTGAATGACAATGACACTGCTGCAGTGATTGACTGTGTGTGTGTGTGTGTGTGTGTGTGTGTGTGTGTGTGTGTGTGGGCTTCTCGATCTCTATTTCATCATGACATTTTATCCCTTTCTGCCTGTATACTGCTACTAGCAGTGTTTACCGCACTGTAACCTAAATCACAGCCAATGGCCAGACACACACTTCATCACATTAGGAGCAAGTGTTCGGTTACGGTGACAATGGCTTTAAAAAATCATATTAAAACATATTTTGTGCATGTTTAGTGATGCGTGTGACTGTTTTCATTTGAGACAGTAAATAATCACAAACACCTAAAATATATAACTATATTGTAAATCCAAAGTTTCAATATGATTGTTTCTCTTAGCTAGAGAGGTGCTATTTGCCAATACCTCAAAACATACCTTGATATGATTATGATTTTATTGATTCAAGGCTCTGTGATCAATACATCACTAGTACAGTATTATGGGCCTGTTTTATAAACCCAGACACATTTTCTTTCTTCTGTTCAGCATTAAAGAAGATATTTTGAAGAATTTGGGAAAACAAACAGCTGCTGGTCCCAGCTGACTCCCATAATATTGAAAAAAAGATAATATGGACGTCGAAGGCTGCCAGAATTCTTCCAAATACCGTATTCATACATTAAACTCACACAGACTTGGAGCAGGTCACAAATAATTGATATCATTATTTAATTGATTGATTGATTAATCAATGGATTGATTTAATTTAGACTGCTATGTCACTTTAAAGGAACCGTAGGTAAGAAATTTGTTGTAATAATCATAAAATGTCTCTGTTATGTTCAACAGGTTTTAAGAAATCGTGTTAATATCAAGTACTCATATCGCTGACAGCTTTAGTACAGCTTGGATATTCTTGTTTAAAGCCCTGAAGTTTATGTTGTCATGTTTTGTTTTGGCCTGAAGCGCCACCCTTCATCGATCTCCTAATCACGAAGTCAGTAGTGTATTGCTTTGCATTAAAGTGACATGATGACAGATTAGTGACCACTTGATCTTTTTTAAGGTGTTTTTATTTTTCACATCATATTGTTATTGTTGTCATTTGATTTATGCATGAATCTATATTGTTATAACACTAATACCATCCTCTCTAGCATTATAATCTCAACTATTACAGAGGCTTTTAAATGTGCTAAGAGGACACAGCAAATGTAGAAATCAAGCTTCTGTATTTTTGTGCATGTGTTCATTCAGAAGGTTTCCTCTGTCTTTGGTTTCATCCCTAATCCTGCACATGAGAGGTGTGGTTAAAAGATCTCAAAGGAAGAGGACTCTGCTTTGATTTAGTCATTCATTTAGTCTCAGTAAAATAAAGACAGAAATGATCTTTGGGACTTGGTTGCTATGATGGTGTTCTGCAATTCTACAATACATATGAACGTGTGTGACAAACTTCAAATCCATTTATAGCAAACTTTTCTCATGTGAATAGTTACAAGAATCACACAACCACGACCCAATTGTTCAGTTTCTTTTAAATAACTTCTGCTCTTTTGAAAGGCAATTAAATAGTCATCAAAAAGCTCATTTTCTGATTCATTCTTCTCGGAGCGATGAATGAGTTTATTAGTCGTGAGACTGTGTGCTGATTGAGTTTTTCTGCTCATGTAGGCGTTTCACTGACCGTTTATTGAAGGCTGCACAAGACCACCCCCACTAACTCACCTCAGAGAGAGAGAGAGAGAGAGGAATTGGTCATGGTGTTGATAATGGGGGCACCATTCTAACTCTCTATTGCTATTTAGACAGAGCCATTACTGTAATGCACCACCCAATGGGGAATAAAAGAGAAGCAATTTCTCTTTCTTTATCTCGCTCCTCTTCTCTCTTCTCCTGAATAATAAAAAGGCCAGGCATTGAGGCTCTCACTAACTTGGTTTGAGAGTTTAGTGTCCATCTCACCTTACTACCGTTGAGAGTATGTTCAAACCACGTGTAAATTAAGAAGTCACAGTATGATCCTTGTTTATATACACTGAGTTTCATTCTAAATATTGGCTTGACCAACTCAGATCAGCTTATTGAGGGCAAATGCTAAATGCTTTTTGCTATGCATATTAAAAAAAAAATATATATATATATATATATATAAGCATTAATAAAAATGTTTGAAGTCAACATTGTTTTATTGCATTGGAACACTCAGTTTGAGTAAATCACTAACATATGCAACTAAATTTGAATGCTAGGTGACTAAATAATGTCTGTCTTTAGCAAAATAGTTTGATTCAGTCCAGATATATTTTCACAACTACAAAATGTACTTGCCAATGGTGACTCTATTGCTAAGGTGCATGGAAGGTTGTAGTCTTTTCCATGCACTATATTTTGGAAAATGACCTGTCTAGTGCAAGCTGTGAGTGCTGCTTGCAACTAGCATTCAAACACAGAGATCACAAGGAGTTTATGTTGAAGTTTAAAAAGAGTACAATGTGTCTGAACAAACATTGTCTGTTTCTCTTCCGCATCAGCAGCGCTGGTGTTGGGCATATTAACACGTGCTCAGTTCAGATTCTGTTTTGCAGACTGAGCTCGACTGGAGGTAAGCCGTGCATCCATAATTAATGAGAATAAATGGCTGGGCTGCTGCGTCTCGATCGATGTTGAGCTGCTTGATGTTTAGGGACTGAGGGCAGCAGACCGACTTCCTGGATCTGTGAGGGAGTGGCTATCTGCATTATGCTGCGAGGCAGGAAATGTATATTTTGCGTGTTCTTTTGGTTATTATGCCTTCCTGTCAGATCTGATAAGTCATGGTTAAACATTTCCAAATGGAGAAACCGTAGCTCTTAAATTAGCACCTAATATTAAGTGGCAAACAGTGTGTCTCGCAACTGATCCTCCCTGGCGTGCAGAATAAACAGGCGAAGCGCTGCGCAGCTGATCATCTGGTTTCAGAGCTGTTGATACTCATTAATCCTGTGATCTGTCAGCAGGCAGATTACCGCTGTCCTCGCACCAGGCGGAGGGATTTGGGTGGCGTGTTTGTGGTCGGCTGCTCATCACTGTGGCCACTGCGAACACTGTGCCCATTACATAATCAACACACATTCTTAAATTAGGGGCAATATTAGCTTAATAATATCTTGAAAATGAAAGCTTTGATAAAATCATTTTGAAAAAAATCTGATCATGTCCTGTAAATTGGTTTTGATTTAGATTTAGATATGACATTGACTTGATTGAAATTCTGCTGCTCTCATGTCAATAGTTTTTTCTGTTAGAAACAAAAACTTTATAAACATTATAAATGGGACACACACATGCTACGTATAAATATATATTCATTTACTTGAAAAGAACTGTGTATTGAATGTTAAAGCACTTGAGGAGATAATTACTATCAAATGTTATTGTTTTTGTTTAATAAGGTTATTATTAGTGTATACAGTAATTAGTATTCAGCTAGCTAACTGTAAACGTACTATAATGCTCAAAATTGTCTTGTTCCACCCTGATAGTAAATAGAAATGCATCTTATGGAACTCTTTGTGGCCTATATCTGTGAATGCAATTTAAACTTTGAAACATTTGAAACACAATGCAAACCCTATGCATTGTGTATGTTTAGTATGTTTTGGGTCTTAATGGGTTAAGCAGGTACAGTATCAGAAGAGCAGGCAGTAATGTGGTTGTCTCTGCTACTTTGATCTAGTTGCACTGGGTTTTGTCCAAATACAAACACTCATTTTAATCAAATGCTGGTGTCTTTTGAGTCTGTGGATTGCTTTAAAGCTCCGATTTAATTTTTTTTAAATGATTAAATCATGAGATTGTAATGAAGTATTTATACAGCATCAGACCACAGCTTCTGTTGTTTTGTTTTGCATCATGCATAAACTCCTGTTTACGTGAGATGTTTCTAGACAGTTGTTTCTTGAGATAAAATATAAATTGTCCAATCGGAATGTCAATGTCATGCAAATTGACAGTCTTTTTGGGAATGCTGAGATGGAACTAGTGTTGTTTGTACATCTCTGATTGGCAGACTACATGAAAATGCTCAGAAACCTTAGTGTCCTGTGCTTTGGTGAGGTTGAGCGAGAGCAGAAACCTTGGCAGCAGATTGCTTTGTGCTGCCTGAAGAACACGCATGAAAGTCAAGGCTGTAAATATTGCATGCTAGCAGGCACAAAGAGCCTTGTGCGACTGAGAATCTGTGATGCTTGTGTGGCACATCCAGGGTCAGAGGTCAGCGTGCAAGGCGGTCGTCTTGATAAATCAGTCATGAGAGGAAGTGTTTCAGGGAATGCACAGATCCGATCATCTGTTTTATATATTACTTCATGTACGTACAATTTTACAATTTAAAATAATAATACAAAAAATCTATTTCAGTATATCTTCAGTGCCTTCAGAAATGATTCTACTGTATTTGTTTTGATTGCTATCAGTGTTAAAGTGCATAATATTTTTGTGGAAACCATGGAAGTTTGTAACATGTTTTATGACACTAGTGTCACTTTTGTTTTGATCATTTTAATGCATCCTTGCTGAATAAAATTGTTAATAATGCATATGCTGTGTGTACACTCCACATGTCTGTAGAAAACTCTGGTCCGGTGTGTTTATAATTAGCCTTATGTAAAACAGTAAAAGTAGTGTGTCCTCATTTGGCTGATGGGTGTACTAGTATGTGGTATAATTAATGTCTTGTGGAAAGTTGCCATAAAGCTCACGTGAAGCCAGTTGGCTGTCTGCATTCTGCACACACACACCGCATCAGGCGAGGGCAGCCATAATGACATCAATTCTGCTGACATCGCTGCTGTGAAGGGAAAGAGAGCCAGAAAACTAGAGAAAGGCAAAGTGACAAGGTCCCCTGGACAGAAACTGGGACCAAGACAGTTCCTGCCAAAGAGAAGATGAAGACGTTGTCTCCAGCTAGGCGGGCAGTCTACATTATGCATCTGTAGCTAGAGACAGAGGTAAACAAAGCAGGCAGCGCACGTTATGATATATCTGTTGTTCCCTGCGGTGAGCTGGGTGGCTGGAATCTTTAATTACGTTCCCGTCAGCTCTCTGTTCCTCTACAGGCATGATTTCCAGGGGATGGCGGTGGACGGGGAGCTCAATTTGTTTGGGTTGCCATGGCTCGTATTCTGTCAGAGCATTTAATTATGCTTTTGATACATCCTCGGAGATGAAGCTCTCATGGCTTATAAACAGTTTATTCTTATCTCGAGTACAGCCAAGCAGAGAGCTTAGGCAATAGGGGAAATAGAATTCCCGTATTTATTGTTTCTCACCATGAGGGACGTGACCCAGTGCACATGGAGGAACATTACTTGTACCGTCCTGGAGGTCTAGCTAAAGGCAAGGTTTAGACATTGTTAAAAGATCGGCTTTTGTTCCAGCGCTTCTAGCAAGGAAAGTATTATTGCTCAGCTATTAATCCATCATAACTCTGAAGATTATATTAATAGATCACCCAAGAATGTCATTCTAGCCCCATATTGATACGTTTCATATTATTGACACGCTAGGGATTTTTTAATATTAATATATTTTGTCTCATTTTTATTCTCTTTTAATTTTATTTTAAATGTTTGCAAATGTTTCATTTTTTCATGTTCTATTATATTTTTATTCATTTTATTTACATTTTATATTTGGTTAGTTTAGTACATCTAGTTAACTTAGTGGAAATGAGTTACATTGGCAACTATAGCTGAAATAAAACCTATTTCGTTTTATTTTCAATTATAATTTTTTTTATCAGATAAAAAAAAAAATATATATATATGGTATAGTTTTTTATTTTTTAACGTCTGATAGTTTGTTTGAGAAATAGACTCAAATTAAAAATGCCGTTCCTTCTTGGATGAATCTCATAACTGATTTGCTTTGTGTTCAGCCATCAAATTGCACATGTAAAATCAAATCAAGTAAAATAGAATGGATAGTAATATTCAATATTTGTCATAATTTATTTAGATCACTTTTTAAACAAGTTAAATAATTGAGAGGGAAGAAAAATATGCTCTCCATTTCATCTGTTATCTATGGCAAACAAATCATGTATTAAATAGATCTGTGATTTTCCTGCATTTGTAATGGTGTCTTAATGTCTTTCTTTCTCTCACAGGCATGCCTAGTTTTATTAAGACTCCTGAAGATCAGACAGGGATTTCAGGAGGGGTGGCGTCCTTCGTGTGCCAGGCGGTCGGGGAGCCCAAACCACGAATCACCTGGATGAAGAAGGGCAAGAAAGTTAGCTCACAGCGCTTTGAGGTGGGTTTGAAAATACTAGAATGTGCTTTCTTTGTACCTGTGCTCTAATCAGATATGAAGTTGAGCATCATATTGGAGATCGACCTGCTTCCTGCCAGCTGTTCTTTAACCACAACATTAAATCAGATGCAACAAAGGTCCTGCCATTTCTCCTCACCGATGGCTTCAAGGCATCCAATTTTATACAGCTGCACTCTATGATTAAGATCATGTGAGGGGTTTTCACCTTTTATCATGACCTGCTCTGAGCTGTAGAGTGCAGCAGGTCGAGCGTGGAGTGTTTCTCAGAGTTCATTCAGCACTGTACTGCAGAGATCATGCTGAACTGAACAAGATATAAAGTGCAGTGAGCTTGAATTACATATGTGGTCTGAAAGTACCCCAGGTAAAGCAGTGGTCACTGAGGTGGCAGGGAGATGTATTTGCTAATTAGACAGCAAGGCCAAAAATACTGACAATAAAAAGAAAGAAATGCAGCACTTTTTTTTGCACTGGAAAATTAAAGTTGCTGTTTGAGAGAGATTAAATTCTGCCAAGTTTAGTCACTCAGACTGTCCCCATTACTTCAACCACTCCAAAACCCTGTCCGGAAAACTCACAGACAATGATTAGTAACTGCTGGCTGATTTTATGTCAGCTATATTACGTATTAAGCAGATTTCCAAAAATGTGTGTTTATGTGTGTGTGATTGCATTATACAACATTTTAAAATACTCAATATATTGTTTACACTTCTTTTTGTCTTTGTTCCTTTATATTCATTTGGAAGAGGGCTGTCATGTGATTAATAGATTCAATCTAATTAATTAAACGATGTGGTGATTAATTAATCCATTTCATCACAAATTAATCACTCATCAAGTCTGACTGCTACTGTAAATTACCCCCATGAGGATCAGTTGTGAAATGTATCAGTGTTTTTAGTTGTTCATTCAATGGGTGTCAGTAGAAACCAAAACCGTTTGATGACAGAAATTTAATTTGGGGGTGAACTATCCATGTTTTTTATTTGTTTGTGTTTGTTATTATTGTTATTAATTATAGTAACACTTTATTAGCAACGTTGCACCTACATGTCAACTAACTCTCGTTATTAATAGACTGTCTGATTAATATCTCTTGTAACGGTCTTCCAACAGACATTTTACTGACTAAAGTAACTATAATCAAATTATTCTAACCCTAACCATACCAGTCTACTAATACTCTAATGAGAGTTATCAAATGAAGGCATAAAACATCTTTAAATTATTGAACAATTAAACTTTATTTTAGCAAATAAAAAGGGATTAAATTCACTATTAAAACATGGAAGAAAAGTTGTTTAATCATTACTTCATTACTTGTATTGTTTTAATATTTTAGTAGTAGCCTAGTAAACCGAACCTTTATTTTGGCGGGTTGCCGTTTTTGTGTGACGCTAGTTTTACTCAAATGAAATGGTAAGCTCATGAAGTGAAGAGCAGTTCTGGACATGTATTTTTGCCCTTAGTTAGTTGTGTGCAGTGCAGTACGTATGTAGTAAACTAAACTGAGCGTCTCCTCCATTCATTTATTCATACAGAGATGATTGCACAATCAGTTAGTGCTTAACAGATTGCATAAATCAGTGGAAAATGTATAGAAATAATAATTCAACCATCAATCAACCATCGGTGACAATTAATCGGCAAAACCGATACATCGGTCGGACCTCTAGTCAGAATATTTAACCTAATGTGTGTAATACAAAACAATACAGTACCATCAGCAACTTGTATCTTCTCTGATATTAGTAACTGAATATAATGAATCTATCCTGCACTACATCAATGTCAGTGAAATTTGTCAGATATTACAGACATTTAATGGGTTTTGGAACAGGTATATATAGTATATTAGCCAGCTCAGAAAACACAGATCAGCAGGACAGATGACTGTCCAATATCCGGTCATCCTAAAGTGACCACAGCAGACCTCAGCCACCTGTATTGCCAACTGTACCACTGCTGAATGTGCCAGCTGAGGCAAAGACTGAATCAGTGCCAGGACAGTGAGTGAGCTCTCTACTATTGGCTGGAGAGCAGGGTGACCTGTCAGACCTCTTCTGCTCACTTCTCCAAAAACCTCACATTTGACTGTCTGGGGCCAAACAGAGGTCACAATAGACTCATCAGCAGTAGCATCAGATCCAGATGAGCCTCTCTGTGGCTTGTTTTGGGCTAGAGTATAGACGTGTGCTGATGCCTGGGGTTGAATCAGAGCAATGGTATTGGCTGGCATTCAGGACATGGGCTGCATTAGTTTGCAGGGCTGTTATCACAGGTACAATTCACCTAAAGCATCCTGATGTTAAGTGTCTTGGTCACGGACACAGTGGTCATAGTTAATATATAGATACAGGGCAACTATAATTGCATGGCAAAATGGGCTGTATTTTAGCTTAGTTGTGATCATAAGTCTAAATGAAATGCAAGAAATGTGAAATATTGACAATTAAAAATATATATATATAAATTAAATAAATGTAAAAAAAAAATGTAATAGTGCTGTCAATCGATTAATAAAATAAAATTGCTAAATTATTTGCACATTTATCATGAATAATCCCTCCTAACTTTAAAGTTAAATACACTTTTATATTCAAATAAATGTAGAAACAACATGAAGACAGTATATTTTTATTATTTGTTAAATGTCATCTTTTTTTACTTAAGGCAAAAACTAAAAAACTAAACTGCAATTCCCATTGGTCGCTACAGTGGTTTTAGATTAAACCAATCGGCAGGGCACCATGTTAGAGCAACCAATGGATGCGGCTCCCGCCGAAGACCGCCAGAGTGGGCGGGGCCAAGCATGTATACAGTGGCCTCTTCGCCGGTAGAGTTAGATTCTTCTCCTTCAGTGACGAAGCCTTTGCTGGTCCTGACTGGAAGCCTGCGCTCCAGCTGGAGAAATCCCCTGCCTGCCGTCTGGGATTAAGGCATCTGAGCCCTTTCTAAAAGAGCAAATTTCATTGAGCAACATCTGCGGATCTGCCCTGCACACCGTTGACAGGCATGAAGAGCCTGCCTGGGACTGTCTCATGATGAGCAACAGTGTGAAGCCAGTCATAACATTTGTCATCTTTAAAGTAAAGATGATCAATAAAAACCATATCGTGAATGTTTTGATGAAAGAAACCTTAACTAAACATACAAAGGTTGACGAGAATTGATGTTATAGAACTGTGGCAAAAATACGGCCCATTTAAAGCTATCCTGTTGTGCAAGCTTATGAGCTGAAACTGAAGTATTTCATTCCAGGGAATGCTGCGCTTGTTTTCAGCATCAGTATAGACAGTGCGGGGCTCCAGCGGGGGAGCGCAGGTTGATCTCAATTTGGCAGTCAACCTAAAAACAGAGAGAAGCTGACGGCAACCCAGGCATGAGGGCTTCCTGAGACGACCCTCCTCACACTGTCAACAGAGCTGATTGAGCGTGAACGAGACGGGCTCTGACAACACCGGCATCTCACTTTAACTCTCTGCCTCCTCACACACCCAATGCAGTGCATTCATACTATACTGAAGCTGATCTATTTAACATCACTGTCATATAAAACTGAGTCAGATTGTTTCTGACTGGTTTATATCGCTTTTTGGTTCTCGAGACACTTTGGCTGGTAATTGCTACTTATGTCATGATTTTGTTAACAAGAAGTAACACTGCCAAAAATTACAGTTTTATCATCATTTGCCAACCCCCATAAAACACCGTCTTCCATGAAAATGTTTTTGTCCACACATGAAAAGTTGATGGTAATTTATACGGTCAAGCCTCAAAACTAAAAACAACAGTTACCAAAGTAGTTGAAACAACTTATTCACTATACTATGTAATACTACATATACTACAGTATATACTGTAATGCAACCATGCAGTAACTTTCAATTCATTAATTAATTACATTTTTGGGTGAACTATTCTTTTAACTGGGATACATATGAAGAAAGCACTGATTCATGCATGCAAATTTACAGTGTTATATAGACTGTGTGTTGATGTGTTTATGCATGCTGATCAGTCTGATTGTGTATTTAAAAAACAACACATGATTTCTGATGCTGGAGATAATGTAATATAACCTGTATGCCTGTGTGTATCAGGTAATAGAGTTTGATGACGGCTCAGGCTCTGCGCTGCGGATCCAGCCATTACGGACACATCGAGATGAGGCTATTTATGAGTGCACAGCTTCCAACAGCGTTGGAGAAATAAACACCAGTGCTAAACTCACTGTACTAGAAGGTAAGAATATACTCTCGTTTTCATTACGTTCCTATCACACAAGCATTAACGGCTGCATGCATTTTGCATTTTGAAACATCGACTGTTTTTGATTCATCTCACACTCAGATTCTTGCTAAGTGTTGTGCACATATAATTATTATTCTGAGAAAATGACAAACAGGAATTGAGCTAAAGTTAGATTCCGCAGGCGCTCTGACTAACTAGAGCTCAGGTAAGGTGGGTCAAGAGCTGTTCATGTTTCCTTGTGTAATCACTTAGCTTTAACAAATATTTACTGGTTTATTAAAGTTTTTTGCTACCTACTGTACAAAGCAACACAGTGGGAAGATCTTATTAAAATTGACGTATAATCAAAACTGACACTGTTTACTTTCTGAATACACATTCCTGCTCTTATAGCACAATTGCATGCAGTTCCAAAGAAGAAATATTAATATGCATCTTCAAAACAACTTCATGTCTTCATGTTGATGTTATATACCCCTGTGCAAACTCACATTCAGTCCTTATTCTGATGCGCATCCAGTTTTACACACTAAAATATACCTAATTTCAGTTGTAGAATGGGTTTTAAATATTGTAGTAGGAGAGAGTATTGTGGGGTATTTTTTGGAGCCATTTTTTTCAGCAGGTAACATTGTAATGCCAGCAAGATTGATTCATTCAGGAATAAATCAAGTGATTTTGTCGAGTGAGTCATTGAATTATTTACTGATTTGTAATTTATTAAAGGACCTCTGAACCTCTAAAAGAACCTCTGTGCATCTCTAAGCAACAGCTCAGAGATGCACAGAGGTTCTTTTTGCTGTGACTTTATCTGAAACTACTTCACTGCCGTTAATGTGTTTAATATCTCAATATTAATTTTGTTTTATTGAACTGTTGCATGAAAAAGCACTTTGTTGGTTTAAATATTAACTGCAGTGGTAACCTGTAATCCTGTGCCTAGGGCCAAATCCGTACTAATATTAAGAACAAACAGTCTTGCTTATGTGATATTGCTAAAATATATTTTTCACTGAAAAGCTTTAAAAAAATTTCTGCCCTACTTGTGTTTTCCGTTGGATCGCTGGAATCTTACATGCTGACTGAAGGAAACTGTAAGAAGTTCAGCCAGACCAGGCATTTTGTTCTCAGTGGTTTGTTATTCTGCTGATGGTTATGAAGCTTATCAGCCCTCCATCTCACAGGACTGTGAGGGGAAGAAACACACACACACACACACACACACAGCCACAGGATTGGAACATGTGCAGTGTTCTGATAGCTGCCTCTGTTTTGGGTAAGCCTCGCCGCTCAAAGCCAGAGTTCTGTGCGTATGTGTGTTTGTGTTTAAAGATTCAAGTTCATTTCAGGCCACATTTGAGCAGATTACCTGCGCCTGCAACTCTGATAGAGTGATCTTTCCATGCCTGGCCCTGTGACCCTGCAGTAGATTACAACACACACACACACAGATAGAGGTGATATGTGTTATTATGTGAGCACGCCGTGCACTACAGCTGGATTCATGTTCAAACATGGAATATGGAGGTGCTGATACTACATGGTGATAAATCTCAGTCCAAACGCTGCTCTTAGACAAAGAGCCGATACGGCTGCTTGCTTTAGTGCACAGTTACAGCTCACTGAAATTCAACATCCCCTTATAAAGGTGGTTCTAGCCATAGCACGGCACCACAGGGCACAAATCAGGGTGTCTTTTGTAATATATCTGCACGCTAATCTGGGGAGTTGAATTAATCAGTTAGAGGAAGGAAAGTTGTGGGTTTATACGATGCCAAGTGTGTTGAAAGTAGGCCATGTTCTCCTGTGCTTTTGGGCCAGTGTGCCTTTAAATCTGCATTCAGAGCCACGGATCAGCAGGCGGGCTGAACCTGGACAGGAATCAGGTTTGTAGGTTAGGTGTTTTGTCTGCTATCTCATTATATCGGGAACATCGTTTCTCACCCGGCTCACATCCACAGACTAGCAGAGTTTGTTGGCTGATTATTAGCGATGTGTGTATTGACAACTGCACGCTGAAACACATGGCACTAATCAAGCGTGAAGATAAATCACAATACGACAATAATAATAAATCAGCACTAATTATGTTGCTTCTGTTGAGAGTTTGTTCATTTATGTTTTTATTGTATAATCAAGTCTTCTCTTCTTTGAGCTCGTTTCTTTTCTCAGTCATCCTCGTCTTGTCTCATTTGTCCTTATCTTTCTCATTTGCTTCTCTGTTGGCGTATCATGCCAACTTTACTCGTTTGCTGTCTTTCTGACATTCATTTCCCTTCCCTTCTCTTCTCTGCTCTGACTTTAAGGCTTGAGCACTGACAGTGACTCAACATGATTTTGCAGTTCTTCCTGAGTTTTACAGTCCTGTTCTTGCCGCTATAACAAATGATTTCACCTGAATGCCAAAGAGAGTCTCCCCCAAAGGGATTTCACTGCAATGATCAGCATGCTGAATCTGAACTCAAGAAGAGCCAGGTCTTTTCAGGATCTCCTGAAAATGCACTGCATGCTCCACCATGGAATTGAAAAACTCGTCTTGGTATCTTTTCCCAGAATGACAAGGAGTGTCAGCTAGAGCGCTGCAACTTATAAGTGACATAAATGTAAAAACTTGTACACAGACGTCTCTCCTGACAGAAAGCCAATATATAGCATTGCTTCCCCTGCATGCAAATAGATGAGGTGATTCAGACAGGTAATTTTATCCTGTAGACATTTGCAAATGTATTTCCCCCACTAAAGTCATTCCTTATCGGCAAACATGCTCCGCAGACAGACTCCATCTGTTTACTTCTCCCCGCCGCTCGCCTGCTTACGTCTCAAAGCTGTTAGAAAGGCCTTTCCAAAGATCAGCTAATGCATGTAACAGGGCAGTGGGCAGAAATTACAACATGTCATTTCCATTTTGGCGTTTCACACACACAGAGTTGCTGATCCATGACATAGGTTTAGTTTCCAGTGGTTGGCAGTGGCCCAGTCCCACACTGAGCTGAGTTAGAGTTTAGCAAAATATCAATTACTCAGCTCTCCATCAGTGGTGTACTGCAGCAGGGTAAACACACACCTCCTTCCTCTGCATCACACCGGGCTACCTGCCATATCCACCTGCAGGAGACATTTAACACGACGTGCAACTAAATTCACTGTCAGAACACTGCATGCGTGTGTATGTGTGAGTGAGTGTAAGGGTGGTTTGGTAAAAGCTGCCTGTTTGCACAAGCTGGGCACAATAGATTTCTTTCTTTATATGTGACCCTGGACCACAAAACCAGTCTTAAGTCACTGAGGTATATTGAGCAATCTCCAAAAATACATTGTACTGTATGTATCAAAAGGATACATTTTTCTTTTATGCGAAAAATTACTAGGATATTACGTAAAGATCATGTTCCGTGAACATATTTTGTAAATTTCATACTGTAAGTATATTAAAACTTAATTTGGATCAGTAATATGCATTGCTAAGAACTTAATTTGGAGAACTTCAAAGGTGCTTTTCTCAGTATTTCAATTTTTTTTTTTTTTTGCACCTTAGGATTTCAGGTTTTGAAATCTTGACCAAATATTGTCCTGTCCTAACAAATCGAAACATTAACACTCATAACTGCTTTTGGAGACCAGGGTCACATATGTGCCACTACGTACAGTATATAACACTATGTAGTATATGTTTGTATTTACTTGCATTGCACTGAAAAAGGCCACTTGAGGACACAGTGCTCCCAGCCAGCAAAAAACATTCCAAATATGTCATAAATATTCCATACATCATCCAGCCCTAGACTGTATGTGTTTGCTGGTTGGTTAAAACCATTAAACCAACCAACAATCATTTGCACATGTGTTGTTCTATCCACTCAGAGTAATTATAAGCCCAGTGCTGCAGAGAAAGAAAGAGTCAGACGGGAGAACAGACAGAAGGTGCACCTGATGCTGTAAGGAAGAGTTGGTGACTGATGTCTGTGATCACAATGTGCAGCGTAATGAAATATGAACGATGAAGAGCATTCACCAGCTCTGCTTCAGGAGGACTTTTCAATACTTATATGTGCATAAACACGCATGCACAGGCTGCTGAGTAAAGAATATGCATAAATAATCAGGTTTAAATTTTAATTAGAGCATAAATCCCTTCTTCTGCTTCAGATGTTCTCTTTACAGCTGGTTACTGCTCTCGGGCGGTACCACCAACCTTTTTTTTACCCACCTCCGTCTCCATCACTCTCGCAGATTATGCCCTTTAACAGAGAGTAATTTGTGACTATTTTACTAATCATGGAATGGGAAATGTATTAACCTGTTAATTAATTAATTAAGTTTATCGCAGTGCCATGCACATAATGCCTCATCTATCTTGGCGCAACCATAGTTTAAAAAGCGTATCAGTTTTGATGTTAATATTTATTGATCATATTGTTGATCTTGACCGTATTTTCTCTCCTGTAATTTTATAGGGAGCTTCAAAGAGGACAGAGTGCATGCAATGCATGTTCCCTGTTTATCTGTCTACTTGTGTTCGTTACATGGGTAAAAAATCAACAAAGTAAAAAATAATTTGACCGCTAAAGTTTTTTTTCCCAGTGGTTTTTATAGATACAGTAGCATGATATCCATATTGAGAATTCTTTTGGTCACAATAACCGTAGTGTGAAAAATCTAATATCGTGACAGCCCTAAAGCATAGGCTACCTTGATGCTGCATGAGCATAATATTCATATACCAGTGCAATCAAAGGCAGTACTTCACAGGGCATTTTTTAAAAGCCATATCCACCAAAAACATGCTACCATGTTAAAGACATGTAACTCAAGCTGATATGGCTTATTAATTCAGTTGTTTGTTTGTTTGTTTTCTTTGAAGTTCAGAATGTCAAGCTAACCTTCACAGCGCTCTTATGAAACTGCCACACTGAATCTGTGTCTTCCTCGCCGCTGTAATCTCTCTGTGTTAGTGTGGATGTTGTTTGATCCAGATGAGAGGCACAGAAATGTGGAATGTTTGAAATCTTTTCCTCTAAGCATTTCGATTCTCTTCTCCACCTTAAATTGATCTGAGACCAGCGATTGAATAATTGACTGGAGGTGATACAAAAGGGGAACACTTCTCATTTCACTTGATGTTGGGACTAAATATACAGAGGAAACTTGTGCTCAAAGATAGCATTTCTTTTACTCTACTATGTATTATTTAAATGAAAAGGTTTGCACATTAGAATTTTCTTTGGATGAAGAGCTATGTATGCTCTTTCAATCAGTCGTCCTCAGAAACATCACATCTAAGGCTTGATCAAAGCATGACTGAGTATTTGCATTCAAATAAGAGCTCAGACAAAAATTCTGTAATCATTTACTCATTCTCAAGTCTAAATGACTTTCTTTCATCTGTACAACACAAAAGAATATATATTGAAGAATGTTTTAGCTGTCATTAAAGAAAACAAAATCAGACCCAATGTGTGTGTGTGTGTGAGGTCCCCACAAGGGAAACAATTGTTAAAAATAGTAAATTAAGTTTATCTGAGAGTGTAACAATACAAACAGGTTTTCTGTAAGGGGAGGTTTAGGGATAGAAAATACTGTTTTGTCACTATAAAAGTAATAGAAGTCTACGGAAAAAACCCAAAATTCATAGAAAGAAAGTGTGTGTGTGCATCTAATACATAGTTTATAATAAATCATTTGAAATGGAGATTTTATTTTTTAATAAACATTAGAAAAAATCCATTTCAAATTATTTATTTATTTTCATTTTATTTAAAGTTTTAGATTTAGTATTAATTAATGGTAATAACCCTGGTTACACAAAAAATAAAAATGATGCAGAGATCTTTTTTATGAATATGCAATATTCCTGTGTTATATTAAAATATTTATGATTAATCATAATGTTGCCTAATGGATTTCCATATGGCAGTGACAATAGAGCCTGAATTTAATTCATGTTTTATTGGATCATAAATTCTAGTTAAAGTCTTATTGCTTGTGAGCATGTCATGCTTCTTAAATGGTTACCAGTTTAATATGGCCTGCTAATGTGACAGACTTTCATGATGGCGAATTGAAATATGTGTGTGTATGATGGGTTTTCTTCATCAGGTATTGAACTGTCCCAGCACTTGACCTCTGAGAGGACATCTTGTATTTACATTGGTCAGTAATTTAAAATTCTTGAGCATTTCAGCCATGCTAATAAATGTCAATGAATAATAATAAAAGTTTAGAGTAACTTCTCTCAGAATGTGTGAGGTATGACCTCATACCGCTGCTTTACGCTGAAAGCAATGGTGTCACTGAACAACGAAAAAGCTTTTCACAGTAGAAACTGCTTTCCTACAAACATGTAGAATCTCACGTATGTTTAGACCCTCAGGCCAGAGCGTGCAGACAGAGCAGTTGAGTCTCACGGAAGCATGTTCTGGTTGAGGTAAATCCCACAATCAAAATAACAAAGTACTTTTTTTGTAAAATTAGAATTTTTATGGCACACCCAATTTTTAATCCACACAAATTTTACTTTATCTCTCATGTTACTTATATACTGTCAGACTTTGTGTAGTCTCTTTGTGTTTTGCTCCCCATGTGTCCGCCCTTGCCCAATTTTGGTGTTTCCTGTCCTAGTTTAGTTGATTATGTTAATTAGTGTCCAGCCGTGTTCCCCATGTGTCTTGAGTTCTGCCCTCCTCAGTGTCTGTATTTAAGTGCTTGTGTTTGTATATCCTCTGTTGATCATCAAGTGTCTTTTCCCTGTCAACCTTATGTCCTGTCAACCTACCTCTGTAAAGTCTCTTCGTTTGCAACATCTGTGCCTCCTGTGTCTTCCGTGTGAGAGAAAGCGTGACATATACAGGACTTTATGTATTTACTTTATTATTAATAAAAAAAGAAATATTACAATTAAATATGCATATACTGTAGGTTGTGCAACAAATACTGACACTTAACTAAAATAAAATTTAATAAATTTAATAAAAATTAAATTCCATAATTTATTATATATTTTATAGATTGAATGAATATATATATATATATATATATATATATATATATATATAATAAAGTGTTTTAAATTTGGAGTTAAATGTGACCCAGACGTGTTCTCATAAGATTTGAACTCTGCTCTGCGTTCTGCTCTGATTATCTTCTCTCAAGATGTAAATGTAAATGTTTATGCTGAAGGTGAAAGATTGGTTCGGGGTTTAGTTACAAATCCTGCGTGTCTTGCTCTCAGTCTTTGCTATCTTTTATTCGAGGTCATTCTGCATGGCTGGACGGTATTGTTATGATCATCCTTTGCTCTTTTGAAACCCTTGTTTCAGTCCTCTGAGCAAATAAGAAAGTAGAAATGGAAGTTCAAAGACACCGAGATATGAAAGGAGAACAAGGTTTAGAGGGGCATTGGTTCATTTCTGTGCAAGCTTAGCGACACAGCAGTGTGTGAAGTAACCACAACAGGACTAGTAATTTACCCTGCTGGGGTGGAATCGGTTTGGCAGAGAAGCACTTTATTATGGGGTCAGTTAGCCATATACACTATTCGTTCAATTTTTAAACTGTATAACTGAGACAGAATAGCCTTGAAATGGACCATGTCCTGGCCACTCAACCGCTAAACTAACTATCTCATTGCCCGCAGTGAAATATAAACAGTCTAACATGTTAAATGAATTGCTGTAGTAAAACAAATAACACCTGCATTCAAAATGACTTGTCATCGTCTCTGTATCTAAAGTAGTTCTCTGGAGTGGTACACGCATCATTCACACCCAGGGCATTCAATCTTTTGCCTGTAGTTTAGTTTTGCAATGACAATATCCAGGACTTCTTTGTGCGTGAAACCCATAAAAATGTGTTAATGTCTGTTATATGAGGTGCCATTTATACTGTTGCACATGTAGAGTCTATTTTCTGCATTGTCTGTTTTAGAGGCGCCAGTGTGGTGCTTTAGTGGAGTCCTGACCTCTGACCTCTGACCTGACCGTCCACCTGTCCATGTGTTCTGTTCAGTAGATTCATTCAGACAAGCTTGAAAAGTTCATTTTAACATTAGAAGCACATCCAAGATTACTTTCTGTATCTGGCAAGCAAGAGTCCACAGTTAGAAATGTCAAAATAGTAGTTTTATTTTATGTGTTAATGAAGTAATCAGAAACATACTGTAGTCACTAATCTAGGTAACGGATGTTTACATTATCAATAACCAAGTAAATGTAAAGGACCGTTTTAATGCATTCTTTCTGAATAAAAGTATCTTATTGACATCACAAAAATCAAGGTCACACTTTCTATTAGGTGCCCTAAGCTACTATGTGCTTACATCAGAAAATAAGTACTTATTGTGTTGCAAAACAAGGTTATGGACAGGGTATGGGTAGGTTTAAGCGTGAGTTAAGGTGTAAGGCATAATTATAATTGCATCCAGGTACTTCTAAAAAATATTTTCAATGTAAAAACAAGTACGCACGCAATAAGTGCACTGCATTAAATTATTTATTAAAAGGTACTGTAAGTACATAGTAGTTAAGGCCACTACAATTTTTTTCAATACTGCTGAAACCACTCCTGGTCAACTGTCTTTACTTTTAGACAGACAACCCCAGAATTGTACATTCAGGTCCTTGATAACTCTGTTAGTGGTCATTGCCTGTATAAATCATGCCCCTCTCTTCTGTGTATTTTAATTACCTGGTTAATGCAGGAACATCCTTTTACTGCAAAAACATACATTTTTTTTTACATGCTTTTAAACATACATTACATTCTACAGCCCACTGTTCATGAGCACAAAGGGATGGAAACTCTATAGGAGCCCTTTGAAATTCCACAGGCTTTTTCATCGGCTTGTGTATTAGTGGTGTCTTTTGCTAATTTGCAATGTAGAAAGGGTGTTGACCAGAGATGGCCTCGAGCATGTGGAAATCACCGCAGAACAAGTGTACTCTGTAACATAGCATGTTATATAAGGAGCAAAGGAGAAGCATGCAGCTGAGCATGCTGGGTAGTTAGCACTGCACGTCGCCACTAAAGCTCATCATTAGACAGTGTGTTGCCGTCAGCCCTGAAGCTTTCTTTATCTCTCTCTCTCATTGCTCCATCTTTTCTGTTCTTCTGCACTCTGTTCAAGGATGCATACCTGCAGACGTGCTTCGTCTCGCTCTGTTATTAAACAGTTACATAAAAATAACATCATGGCAAAATATGTTTTTGCAGCTAACGTACTGCATCGTTGAAGGATGAAGAATCTGTGTTCTAGCACTGCAGTCTTAAAGCTGCATTAAGAGCATTGTGATTATATTTCTTTTCTAATGGAGATGGTGTTTTTTGCAAGGTGCATTTTAGGTATTGGCTGATCTGTCAGAAGATTTGTCTGGTTATATAACCTGTTTAATGGGTGTGTGTGTGTGTGGTTTTGTCCTGTCTCAAGGCGTGCCACAGGAGAGCCGATGTGTTTGGAGTTTCAGACACATTTGTATGCTGCAGCTATTAGCTAAGAGAAACTGCAGTTTATCTTACAGCAAACAGGCCATACACACACACACACACACACACACACACAGCTCCACAGGGATGCCGGGGCCTGATAAGGAAGTAATTAAAGCTGCTGGATTTCTTATTTCAATAATAACAACTTATTTACCAGATATTTTTCCCCTTTTCCCTACATACCGCTGACATTGAAAAGCATTTGTTCATTTATTATTGTAGTTTGTTTATCGATGTCCTAATTTGTGTCAAGGAAATGTTGCATCTTGTTTTGAATTTCCCCAGACATACTAAGGAAGTTCTGTAGACCGTATCAATGCTTTCCTTTTCAGGTCAGTCAAACGTCACAATCTTAACAAACCAATTACATCGCTTGGACTGTAAAAAATTAAATTAAATTAAAAAAGAAAAAAAAACGTAGCCAGATTTAACTTAACTTAAAGTCCCCTCAAGTCACTAATTTTATCCCTTGAATCTCATCTTTGCTCATCAAAATTACATACATATTTGAACACTTTTTCCCAAATTTCTGAATATAACTACACCCTTACCTAACTTAGTGTATGTGGGATCATTAATATTCAAATGAACCCCGCCTCTGCTACATTGCCGTGTCACTCCTGCAGTTATCCTTGCAAACCATGAATATGGGGGCAGCTGTGGCCTAATGGATAAAGACTTGGACCTGTAACCGAAGGTGTGTGTTCACGGTGTGTGTGTGTGTGTGCGTGGTTGATCACTTCTCACTGCTGTGTGTGTGTGTGCAGTTGGAT
>JAUCNO010001758.1:2885974-2920868 GCA_032353835.1 Enteromius viviparus | reverse complement strand
GCACAAATTCCTAGTATGGAAAAACCATACCTGACCACATGTCACGTCCTTTCCTTTTCCTTTCCTTTTCCAAATTTGTCACTGCCCAAATGGCATATATGTTAAAACCAGAGATTAATTCTAAAGAGGAAGAGGAAATTGCACAGGCATATCTACAAGTGTACATATCAGCATTTTATATATACATATCTTTACAATGCTGGACACACAATTTTAACTCAGATTATTGATCTTTGACATGTAAGGGATAATGCACAGTGTTATCTGGGAATAACAAACCTTGGAATGTGGCGATTGACCAATCAGAATCAAGTATTCCATGAAGCCCTGTAATAACACTATGTTAGCAAACAGTTAATAATAAGTTGCTAATGTTGCACAAATCATATTTCCATTCAGACAGCTCTTCCAAAGATCAACATATAAACAGATCCACCCTGCAGGTTAATGTTTGTGACAGTAGAAAATTAGTAGAAATTTCTTCTTTCAAAGAAGGAAATGCCCAGCAATGATGTTGACTGATAAATTTGCATAAAGTTTGTTTTTAAATGTATTTAAAAACAGATAGAGGTATTTATAGTCTTACTTTCATAAAGTAACTTCACATTTCATATAGACTAAATGTTCAATTCTAAGGCATCGCTTTTTTTTTTAAAGGACAAAACATGAATATTTAATTAAGACTCTGCTCAGCAGATGAGGATAATTTTGCTCATCTGTCAGCCGCTGTGGCAGTTGACTTTGTAAGGCATATCAGATTGACATTTGACAAGAAATGCTGTTGCTTAGTTGCAAAGACATGTGCTTGAAGAAACACATTTGATTATTTCTTGTTGAACAGATGAAATAAAGCTGTCAGTGTTCCTGGTGTCTGATTGGCTGTTTGTTCAGATGTTCGGTGGTGCTCTGCCTGTCATCCATGCTGTTGTATCGCATTACTCTGTATGTTCTCCTTTTTGATACAGTAATTCTATTTCTAATGTCTGATGTTTGAGGGTAACTTTAGGGTCTATTAATATTGGGCATCAAAAAGACCCTAATTAGGGATTAAAAGATCGGAGTTTGCTTCTTAATTAATCTTCTTTTCTTAAATTGGTTTTATTTCTTATGGCATCCTCAGCCTCGGCAGGAGAGTCCGTCATAAAGTCAGATGGATAGTTGAATAGAGAAAGCTGTCACTTATGAGCATGGTTACTTTTTTTTTTTTATGAAATCTAAATGAACACTTTAATATAACAGTTAACAAAACAGTTGCTCATTACCATGCCTAATATTAATAATATTATTAATATTAATGGTGCAACATTGGTACCTAAACCTAACAACTACCTTACTATTAGTAAGCAGCAAAGTAAAAATTTTTGAGGCAAAAGTCGTGTTGATGGTTTGTTAATAGTGAGAATTATACCTTAAAATAACCAAATGTATATAGTATATATGTTTAGTACTGAGAGCAGCAAAGTATTTAGTCAACATGAATTTTTGTTTTGTTTTGAAACATACAGACTGGAGGGGTAACCTGTTTAAAAAAAGGTAATATGTACTATTAGGAGTAAATAATGTACAAAGGTGTACATTTTAAAGACCAGGGACAGGTTTTATACCTTTTTTCCTGAGTGTGTACTGTATACACTCATTAGGATTTTTCTTTTGTGTGTGTGGACGGGTTTATGTGGTTTATGAGGACACAAATTTGTATAATGACATGGGTATGACATAGGTATTACAATATGTAGGTGTTTTATGAGGACATTTTCAGTGTCCCCGTAATTCAAAATGCTTAAAAAACATACTAAAATGATGTTTTTTTGAAAATCTAAAAATGCAGACAGTTTCCTGTAAGGGGTAGGTTTAGGTGTAGGGTAGGTGTAGGTGTAGGGCAATACCACATACGTTTTGTCCTGTATAAAAACCATTACGCCTATGGAGAGTCCCCATATATCACAAAAACCAACGTGTGTGTGTGTGTATCTAACAAAGACAACTTTATTGAACAAATGCCCAGAAGTTAGCAAACTCAGACAAACTCTAAAAGAAAAGAAAAAAGAAAGAAAAGAAAAGAGTAGAGTTTGTGTTAAAATTTATCTATAGCCATTTGAAACCAATTACAATTGTTTCATGGCATGCAGAACATTTGAATAGCAAGAGAAAAAAAAAAACTTTTTAAGCAAACTGTGAATTTTTGTCCAATTGCATGTATTGATTATATTTTAATTATGTTTCTATTTTAAGATAAAATTACAAGAATCGAACAAAACTGTTTATTGTGCAAACAAATCTGAGAATGGTTAAGAAGAGACAGAAGAACAATAACGTGTTAAAGCACCAAGCATGACAGAAGAAGAAAATACGGTCTCTTCAACATTTTGTTAGGACAATATGCCAAACGGTAATAAACATAGACCATATTAATTTTAAGTACGTCCACTCTTTTTAAAGTAACTTATGTATATTTATTAATTTGAAAGTACCATAATTATATATATGTATTTATGTATGTGTATGTGTGTGTGTTTGTGTATGTGTGTGTGTATTTCTGGTACTTTAAAATGAATACATATACAAAAGTTACTATTATAAAGTTCATTTGAAAGTTTGTGAATAAACAACAGTATACAAAATCAACTGGAAGATAATATGACACATAATATGAACTGACCCAACCCTGACATTTTTATTGTTATAGCTGGTTATAGCTTCAGGGCTGCATTCGCAATTTTATTTCAGGATCTTTTTCATTTTTGCACACTGCACAATCCCTCAAACACACTTTTTACATAGACAAACGCTGTGTTGCCAGGTGTGTTATTTTAAATGCATGAGAGGCTAAAATCAGACCGATTAAATACAGTAATGGTTCACAAACGTGTTTCAAAACTGATAATATTGTAACACACTGGAAAACCGCCACCCACCCGCTTGAATGATAGATTGTCTAAATGGCAGCTCAGTGTAAAGCCATCATGTTTTCATACTCAAAGAATAATCTGATGATTTGTAGTAAAATTGTGACTAAATCTATTATTGACAGCAATGCACAGTGACTATTAATGCAGGTACTAATGTGCTTAAAATAACACCATGATAATACAAGTTTTTTTTTTTTTATATGACTACAATACTACTACAATACCATGGTGTTGCTTAACGTACCTTAAAAAATAATGCAAATAGATGATATACATTTATGAGCATTTTCCTCTTATTTTATATGTATTTTCAAAAATGTTTAAATATTATAGTTATTACCATGTAATATATTTTTTATAACTTATTTATCTACTACAGATACTGTATTTCATCACACACACACACACACAAACACACACACATTATCCAATTAACTTAAAGTTGAGTCAATACCTTTTGAAATAAAAAGAAAGAGGGACAAAGCATGATATTTTACAACGCAAATAAAGTAGTGGTCAGCGGACTGGCTCAAAGGTCCATAAAAGTTGCCCGCTGGTTGAAATTATAAGAACTGACTTTCCTGCGAGGGGGTAGAGTGCACGTGGTTCTGCCTCCCACTAAAAGAGAGATGCTGTGACTCACACAAGTCCCTGAGATACTAGACAAAACAGCCATCAGAAACAAATCACGAGAAACGTCTTGTCGGGTAAGGAATGGTCTTTTGCAGCTTCGAATAAGCTGGCGACACAGTCACCTGTCATTCATTATAGGCCAGTAAAAACTTACAGCTCCATAAATTTATATTGAACATTTTCATCAGTTTTATGTATTCTTTCCTTATTCCTAATGGACTGACAGCTCCATTGGGAAAGAGTGACTCGACAAAAGTGGGACAGAATTAACGTCAAATAATTAAATAATTACTTCACCCTCTGCTGGACAACTGTGAACACTAAATGTGTGACATTAATCATTTAATCAAAAACAATCATTGATGCTCAAATAAACAGATCAGTTTAGTTGTGAAAGTAAATTTGTTAAATGGCACTAAATGAGTAAGTAGTTAGACGTGATAATGAATGGGCTCAATTCCAGACTGTAATTCACATAAAAAAAAAGAGATAAAATAAGAAATTACATTTTGGATGAAGACAGTAAAGCTTATGATGCTCATTGTAAGTTTTACCTTATAATTTGTACATGAATTAAGCTTATATTACTTTTAATGTTATGTAAAAATAAATAGTTAATATCAGAAGAAAATAAGTAAAACCTAACGAATGCAACCATTATGTGCATTTACAATTGTATTTCATAATTTAGATCATGTTATAATTTTTCTCCATTATAGCAAGGGTTCACCATTTGATCACAAATTATATTGAGCAAAAAAAAAAAAAAAGAGAGAACCAAAATCTTTAATAAAATACAATGACTTATTTTAGTGAATCTGCAATGCAAGCATCATTTACATTTTTTTTCTTTTGTTTTTCTAAGGCAAAGTATAACCTAAGAGCTGTCAAGAAACAGATTTTTTGACCACCTGGATATGTGAGAACCAACAGAACATCTACAGCAGTATATTCACTTTCAGCAACGCATGTGCTCAAGCACACAAATGAACACTGTATTCAATTCTGTTGATAAAAAAATAACAGAGGTGACATATATTATATACACACGGTGTATCATATGACTGAGGCGTGCCATTACATCATCTCATAAAGTACATTTGTTCTATGTCACAAAAGACCAACAGGAAAACATGACTGCTGATTGCAGGTCAGGCAACAGCTTCACAGACTGAAAAAATAGATACCAATTTTCTCTCCAAATAAGAGAAATTCATGTTGCAAATTATAAAAAACACCTCCTTTAATAGTTTAATGCCCCTAGAGGTAACAAGCTTGTTTATTTCTTAAACACAATGTGGGGCAAAAACGTGTGGATCTCAGATACAGTAACATCTTTTTAGCAACAGCAGAGCTAACAACTCACGCTGGTCTATTGTGCCATCTTCTGGACATTTTGTAGACTTGAAGGAAAAAGAACAACACAAGGAAAGCCTGAGATAAAGTCCATGTATGATGCATTATTTCATTATTAGTTCCAAACATTTCTGTATTTTCAAAATGGTTAAAACTGTGGATTATTATTTTAGTATAATTTTTAAATATCAGACAGTCATATCATTTTTGGACCCTACATTAAAACAAAAAATTAACAGAAATATAATCATATAGCCTAGATCATATACTTCTGCCCTGCAACAAAAGGTTTAAAAAATAAATAAATAAATACAAATTTGGTCTGCCCAATACTGAATTCCTAGCAAATACATACAAGCAAATAATAAATGTAATAAATTTAGACCTAGGAACAGATTATTTTATAATTATAAAAATCTACTTTTTTACTCAAAAAAAAGCTAAATAAATATAATAAACTGATATATAAAATACAGTGACAAAGTACATAAGTACTTGAACATCATGCGATTTTTGCAAGTTCTCCCACTAAGAAACCATGGAGGGGTCTGAAATTCACACTGTAGATGCATTCCCATTGTGACAGACAGCCTTTAAAATATAAAATCGGGAAATCGCATTGTATGATTTTTAAAGAATTTATTAGAATTGCACTGCTGCACATAAGTATTTGAACACCTGGCAATCAGCAAAAATTCTGTCTCTCAAGGACCTGTTACTCTGCCTTTAAAATGTTCACCTCTACTCCACTTATTAATCTAAATTAGTAACACCTGTCTGAGCTCTTTAAAGAGACCTGTCCACCCCACAGTCAGTCAGACTCCAACTACTACCATGGACAAGACCAAAGAGACAAAACTGTGGACCTCCACAAGGCTGGAAAGGGCTACGGGGCAACTGCCAAGCAGCTTGATGAAAATAGATCAACTGCTGGAGCAATTGTTAGAAAATGGAAGAGCCTAAAGACGACTGTCAGTCTCCCTCGAACTGGGGCTCCATGCAAGATCTCACCTCGTAGAGTATCACTGATGATAAAAAGGTGAGGAATCAGCCCAGAACTACACGGGAGGAGCTGGTCATCGTACGGGAGGTTCCCCTGCTCAAGTCATCACATGTCCAGGCCCATCTGAAGTTTGTCAAAGACCAACTGGATGATCCAGAGGAGGCAGAAAGTCATGTGGTCAGATGAGACTAAAGTAGAACATTTTGGTCTAAACTTTACTCGCAGTGTTTGGAGGAAGAAGGAGGAGGAGTTGCATGCCAAGAAAACCATCCCTACTGTGAAGCATGGGACGACTGCACTGCATTAAGGAGAGGATGAACGGGGCCATGTATAGTGAGATTTTGAACAACAACCTCCTTCACTCAGTCAGAGTGGGTCGTGGCTGGGTCTTCCAACATGACAATGACCCAAAGCACACAGATAGGAAAACCAAGGAGTGGCTCTGTAAGAAGCATATCTAGGTTCTGGAGTGGCCTAGCCAGTCTCAAGTCCGAAATCCAATTGAAAATCTTTGGAGGGAGCTGCAACTGGGTGTTGCAGGTGTCTTGTGGAGATCTGTATGGAGGAGTGGGCCAAAATCCCTTCTAATACTTACATTCCTCACTGTAGATAAATTAATTATATAGTCTAAGTGATTTTAGAAATCATATTATAATAAACAATATATATATATAAAAATAAACATTTATTTTAATAAACAAATATATAAAATGTGATATATAAAAACATCTATGGTATAAGTGCTTATAATAATATAGACACCTAGGATGCTGATTAGGTAGTCTTTATAAAGTTAGTTATTATAAAGCATTCATTTATGCACAAACGCACACTGCAATTCTATAATTACTAGTATGCAATAATAATTTTCTAAAAATAAATAAATACAATTCTTCAAAGGCTTACATTTTTTCTATAATCCATATTTCATTAGTGATAGATTATGAACAAGTAAAATAAACCAACAACTAAATATACAATATCGCCTAGAAAAAAAAAATCCAATATCAGACAATAACAAACAATAAATCTTATAAATTAATTTTCTTAATCCATAACCATAACATTTGTACACAGCATAACACAGCATCAAACTGTTACTGTTGAAAACTTTTTAATTTGCTAAATTTTTATGTAACACACAAACACATATATTAACCTGCATAACGTTACACACACACATCTACACACAAACACTTATATAAGCATGAATCTAAAAATATAATATCTGCTTAAATAGGTTCAAGTTACTTTCAACATTTGCAGTTTCTAACTAAACCAACCCTACGCTAAGAGTTAATTAAAGCCAGCGATGCATGACTAACTTAATTTATCAGTTCCTAGTAAGCCTCAATGAATCCGAGGGGTCACTGGGTTCGTCTGTTACATAACGAACCACACGATGTCGCTGCAGTTCCTGCAGAGGAACATAACATAACATAATGCCAAACAGTCACTAAACCTTCTCAAATTACATCTAGGGCAGGAAAGTTGTCTTTCCAGAGGAAGTTTCTGGTTCATTCTTTTAACTCTTGAATCCAGTGACGGATGCCAACTGAAACATAGCAACTGCGCAGCGCGTGTGACGCAGAAGTAAATTCACAGTTAACGTTAGTCAGCCCTCTCTAAAACCTACCAGCTGTTTAAAGCATCTGTCTGTGACCGTGCCAACACCTGTATATCGAAACAGAAGCTTAAAGTAAACAACTTCGCCATACAGGACCAAAAACGCAGCGTCAGAGCGACACGAAGAGACAAACACAACAGGGCAGTGAGAACAACAACAAGGCAGACGTGCGTGCGTGCGTGCGTAAGGGAGGGGGGGCGTGTCCTCGGCTAAACCGCGGGTCAACGGGTTCG
The DNA here is from genome assembly GCA_032353835.1 of Enteromius viviparus. NCBI lineage: Eukaryota > Metazoa > Chordata > Actinopteri > Cypriniformes > Cyprinidae > Enteromius > Enteromius viviparus. Next base: position 2,913,107 of record JAUCNO010001758.1, on the reverse strand, counting down.
TTCATTCCAATAGCCTCGTGAAATGACAACCGATCCCAAACACGATGTGCAGTTCTGACACACACACACACACAGCACAGAACCAAACACCACCCGTTATCGACACATATGAACACACGCACGCACCTGCAGACCCCAGACACTGCTGTGTGACCATCACACGCACGTGGATTCACTTTCACCCAGAACAACATGCACTGTTTACACACGCGTAATGCAATAAGGAAGCAATGTGTAAGTTACACAACCACTTTTACGAAAGCTTTTACGAAGATGCGACTTGAAATGCATGCAGTATACAATTATGCATGCAGCAGTTTACCATATGAAACCATAATAAAACACTTGTATGGTACAGAGATGATGCGAGTGGTTCTTACCTGCTGAGGAAGCTGTGCACGCCTGTTCTCAGTCAAGAAAACAAAAACATCAGAAACTTTCTTTAAATGGAAAAGGTACAACTGCACATCTGAAGCAGACAAGCACATGTGGGAGAAAGTGAAAGACGAATGAGAAGGGAGCAGAGAGAGGTACGACTTATGGGAAGAGAAAGAGAAGTGCGACACAGCAGGAAAGGGGAGAGGGAAATAGATAGAGAGAGAGAGAGTGAAAGAGAGAGCAGGGCACCTCAGTGTGAGTTCTTGCTGTTGCAGAGAGGGGTGGTCGGAGCTGTAGGGTACCAGAGTTCAAAGCACTGAGAGAATAAGAGTGTTATTCTGCTACAGCCAGCCAAGTCTTACACAACACCAACCAGGGGCAGCAAGTTCCTTCTGCCTATCTCTCCCTCCCTCACGCTCATTCAACAACTCGCTCACTGTCTCGTTTCCTCACTTACTGATTCCCTATTCTTTCCATTTCATCCATTTCTGTTGAACTTTAATTGGTTGCTCTTTCCCTTGGATTTTTCTTTCATTGTGAAAACACAACTGAAATCCATTTAATCTCTTTTTAAATTACATACAAGCAAATTGGTTATTGGGATAGTTTACCCATGAAATGTCATCATTTATTCCTCCTCATATTATTCAAACCCCAATGACTCTTCTGTGGAAGGATACTTTGAAGAATGCTAAAAACCAAACGACATCTAAGCCCACAGATTTTAATTGTATAGACTAAAAATAACAACAAAAATCATATTCCGCGGAAGGAATTCATTGTTCATTTCTTTTCCTTTTTCTATACTCTTTCAATATTCTCCCTAGAGCAAACAGGATGCATGGACATTTTACAGCTTCTTGCTGCACGTCAGCAATTGAGTATAATTTGTGTCTATTTTTATTGCTCTTAAGGAATTTTAGAAGAAACATCTGAGGCAAATCCATTAAGTGGCTATGAAAGAAGATGATCTGAGCTGTGAAATCTTCCTCTGGCTCCTCTTGGTGAAAAGGGCAGGTTGTAAGAAAGTTTTTCAGTGGAACTTGGGGGTTTAGGTTAATATGGAAGCATTGAAGGGTTTCTGGAAGATCTGCATCACTGGAATTCCAGGAAAGCAAAACAGTAAATGTTCTCATTCCCCGCTTCATACAACACATACATTGTCAGTGTAGTCCTTTCAATGCCATTATTAAAGCAGGCTGGGTTGCTTTTATAACTAGCATTGCATTTATAAATGTAAGAGATTAAGCACAGCATATACATTTGGATTTTGGTGAGGATTTGATTTAGATTTTAGGTCACAGCTGGGTTAAGGTGTCTGGTCATTATTTACTGTACCTTGTTTTGTTCAAAACCTCTATGACCTTCTTCTGTGGAACACAAAAGATATATATTTTAAATGTTTTAGTGTCTGTACAGTGAAGGTCAGAGGGCGACCAAAGTTGTTTTGGACTGACTTCAGACTTCAAGTTGTGAAACTTTTTGGGGTATTTTTATTAGTATTTGATTAAATATTTTTTTCTATATGATTTTTTTTTGCAAGATGCAGGAAAAAACTGTTTATATAAAGCTGATATACAATCTGCAAAATCATCGTTCATGAATCACTGGTGTCAGGTTTAGCAATAATGAGTGCTTGTTGTCGTGAAGAGATGGAGATGTCAAGGCATGTTTTTGTGCTGAGCTAGAGGAGGTTATTACGCAACCATGTTCACAAACCAAAAAACCTACCATAAATCTTGAAAATAGCAGTATTAGAGTTTTAATGCAATCAAATTAATGCGCAAAGTGATCCAAGATAATAACCCGCTCATCATATTTTTAAAGACCTGACAATATTGGAGTCTAAAAATAGATCGAAAGATTTCATAATTGTTACATAACGGCAGGCTCAGCTTCACCATCTGAAGTGCTGCCTGAATAGAGACGGCAGTAAAGAGCATAAAAAGGAATCAATGCAATAAATTGACCCTATGTGTACGATGAAATAAACTGGTGCAATAGCAGCAAGGCAAACTAAGCGGACATCTAGGTTGGAGGTGTGGCCTAGCAATAAAAAAAATTAAACATTAAACCAAGGAGGAAGAGTCCAAATCTTAGTTATAATAATAAGAAGAAACAACATTGTAAAATAGTCAACCTTGTTAAAAATGTCTTGTCTGGACATCATCAACTGTGCATCATTTGGTAACACCTACATTAACTGAATGATGCTACCAGTAATGTCATTTTAAATCTGATCAGGTAGATAAAGGTCACCCAAAAATACTTGGGACATGCAAGATGCAGATGAGTTTATATCTTCATCACAACAGATTTTGAGAAATCAAGTATTACATCACTTGCTCTGCTCACAGGATCTTCCAGTGAATGGGTGCCGTCAGAATAAATTGATAAATAACAATTCACAAGCAATCCTCTAGTCCATCATGTAACATCTTTTGAACAAAAAATAAAAATACACAATTCAAAATAATGCTTCCTCCAATGAAAACGTCTATTTCCTGTTGTTCTGTCACATAAGAATCCACCGACATAACTGTTCAGAATGGTTTTGGACAGTTTTTAAACTTTTTCACCGGGGAACGCAATATTGTGAATAGAGCTCTCGTAGCCACAGTTAGAAGTTAAAACGCTTTAATGAAGGATTTGTTTCTTACAAACACACAGCTTTTCACAAAATGTTAGGCGATGGGGTCATGTGGAATACTTGTGCTTTAATTGTGATGTTTTTATTAGACGGCACCCATTCACTCCAGAGGATCCGTCTAAACAAACTCATGGGTATATTTTCAGCACATTTACATTTTTGGGTGAACTATACTTTTAAAGGCAACGATGACAGTACTGGAGAACTATCCCTTTCCCTCTCATGTTGAAAAAATGAGCCGTGAACAAATGGGAACTTGCTCAGGGGAGTGGAGCATTCGTTGGCCTATTTTGCAGCAGTCATTTGCGTCAATTGAACGCAGCAGTGTTGGAAAAGCCGAAGTCAGACGCCTGGTCCGGGAATGTCAGATTTAGTCATATTAGAATCACTTCCACGTCAGTCTTACGAGTCAGAGCGCTTCGCCTTATTAAACGCTCCCACACATGCTGAGAGACGACTTGAATTTCTCTAAATGAAAGATCTGTTTTTCCATGTGAACGTGCCAGTTAAAGCACAATTAAAGCTGCGCATTATTAGCCCCAGAGTAGTCAGTATGTAAGAGCAACGGTGGATTAGAAGAAGCAAGATTCTGTATTATCTAATATATACAGGACATACAATGCAATGTTTATGAATTTGTCATGTGCATCAGACTACATAAACATTAAAGGGGCCTGCTTGAACAGTATGTACTCTTGAAGCACACGTAGAGCACACACTCTATCACATTCAGCTGTGTGGGAGGAAACCGCGCAGAGGCCCCTGGTTCTAAGTGTTTAACTACTGGTATTACATACCCGCGGTTGTTTCGCAAGAACAGCCTTACTCACCTAAGCCTTTTCAAGCCTCTTCTGCAGAACTGAAACAAAATCTATTAAAATAATCTCAGGTTTTATTAAACCCAGACTAACTTGGCAAAGACTCCAACTTGCAGTTAGATGTCAGTCTTAATTTGTAAGAACCGCTGCGAGTGCTTTTATTGGATTAAGTTAAGGCTTTGAGATGTAAATGACACTGTTAATGGTGATTCTTAAATCTTTTTGAAGCAGAAAGAATTAAGCAGTTTTTCTGTCAAATGAATTTAGATCTAATTTGGGGAATTTTTCCTAATTCTTAATCAACTTTTTCAATATGAGTGTCTCTAGCATAATGAGTGTCCTAGTGTCCCCTACAGCACATTTTCTAATCAGTTTGTTTTTACTGCTTATCGTGTACATTTACACACATATACAGGATTCTGGTACTGCTTTGCTGTAATAAAATGGAAAATCATTTAGTACTTTACTCATCAAAGAGCCATAAAATCAAATATAAAAGTAACTTTAAAACAACTGCTGTTCTTTTGAACATTTAAGTTAACTTAAAACAGTTTAGCACAGTATATTGATTAAAAAATTCACATTGGATTTATAAAGGATCATGTGAGTAATAGCTTCTGAAAATTCAGTTTTACAAAAACATTTCTAAAATAGAAAAGTCATGTTAAATCGTTATATTTTTTCACAAATATTACTGTTATATTACTGTATTTTTGGCCAAATATATGCAGCTTTGGTTCACAAGAAAACTAAACATCATCAACATCTTACATTCATCTAGAACTATATGTATAGGTTTCCTTTTGAAGGGCTAGTTTACCCAAAAATGAAATTCTGTCATTAATTACTCACCTTCATGCCATTCCAAACGAACAAATGCACATGACAATGAATTAAATGAAATGTACTGTATTTTCTGCCAAACAGGCAACCTGGATGCCGAAACACTACTGACTTCGTGAGTGGGAGATAGATAGAGGGTGGCGCTTCAGACCAAAACAAAACATGACAACATAAACATCAGTTGAGGGCTGCAACTGCACTTTTTAAACAAGAATATCCAGGCTGTGCTACTACTGTCGGCAATATGAGTAGTTTCAACAATAATAAATAACAATAAAACACCAACAATTCTGGGATGCATTAATATGCTTACATCTGGAAAAAAATGCATTTGCAAAAGTACAAGCACTAGCTGTGTTTCAGTAAAGTCAATGAGAACATGAAAAGAAAGCCTGCAGGGCTGACCTCTCTTTCCAGAGCTCTGATTGTGCTGGTCCCAAAGTCCCACTCTTCTTCAAGGAAAATTCAAATCTGTCCCATTTTTAGCCATCTCATTATAGACAATCATGCACCTGTGGGACAGATAATCACAATGTTTAAAATGTCTTTAGACCCACACAGAGGAAGACAGAGAGGAGGAAGAGAGCAATACAGAGCCTGTGTTCAGATTCTTGTTTGTTTTCTTTCTTCTCTGTCTCTGATCATTCTGGTGGCAGCAGTTCTCTGCTGTGTTTTGCAGATTACTGTAACCCAATCGGACATGTGCATGACCCAGTGATACAACTATCTGCATTGCCAGAGCCATCATGGGTGCCAGGGCAAGATTGCAAACCCAATTTATGTAAAACCAACCAAAAAAAAAAACGATAATTTGCATAATTATTCCAAACTGGAACTTAAACATCCCATCCAAATTATAGTTTACATAAAGATGAATAGTCAGTTATAATTAACTCACCTAAATATTTATTCCTATGGAGCACAAAGGGAGATATTTAGCAAAGCGCTCATGTTGCAGAAGGTGATCTTCTTTGAGATTGTGCTAAACTTTCTACAGAAGAAAGAAGATCATTTGAAATGACATAAAGGGTGAGTAAATAAAGTCGTTGTTTCATTATTGATTGAATTACTTACCCTTTAAGATTACATGTGACAAACTCGCAGGAAGGATGAGTATTTGTGCAATTTATGAGACCCTAGTGAGATCTCACATTCATTAAATAGGCCAGTGGCATGACAGTCTATATAAAGACTCTCATTCCAGTTAAAAACCACACAAAAAAACCCTGAGGCCCACCACAAATGCCCCCAAAATAACCCTAAGTAGTACAGAGTTTTGACAACGGGCATACAAAAAGCTTTTAACAGCACCATCTCTGCAGAGTGTACTCTACGTTGCTGTGAAAACACTTTGATGTCGGTTTTATCTTGAACACAATCTTTTCACATCTCCTTTGTTTGTGAAAACGTTTAGTTGTACTTGCTTCTCCAGTTTTTAACCGTGCAGCAAAGACATCAGAGAAAAACAAAATCTGATCTAACAACACTTGAAATGCACACTTAATCTAATTTATGGCACATTTGTCATGTGCTCTTAACGGTTACCTATTTCACATAGTCCTTCGTTGGGGATGAACAACCTTCACTGCTGGTGTCAAAGCAGCAGATGAACAGCAGCCTGGATAAACAAAAAAAGAGCCAGCAGGTAAGACAATCTCGAATGTCAGAATCAAGAACATTTTGTCAGTAGTTTAAGTCTTACACAATCCACAGCACACCTGCTCTCCCAGGGGTACAGTAAGGGTGTAAAACCATGAGTGCCCAGGCCCGAAAAACACAGTGTCTGGTTTCAAAGCTTCTTTACACTGTCTTAATTTAGGCTGGGTCTCTGGGGTTCAAAAGAGTAAAGAATTAAAAGTGCCCAGATAAGAGTTTGGGCCCTAATCGTATGAATAGATAGGCTGTTGTTAATGTGCGCACCTGTCTCTGAAGCAGGTCTTTTAACTGTTCCAACAACTAGGATTAAAAACATGGGTGATCTGGGATTTCTCCTAAATTGTGGAATTCCCTGCCTTCTAAAAATCAGAAATGCAGAACCCCTTACTGTTTTTAAATCATCTCTTAAAACTTATTTTTTTAGGTTAGCTTTTATGTGATCAAAAAATGTTTTCTTACTGTATTTTTATATTGTTTTTGTATTGAATGGTTGTATTGTCTGTACGCCCGTGTATTGTTTTATTTCATTTTTATGCATGTATGTAAATTTTAAAGGCGCTTTATTAAATAAAGTTTATTATTATTATTAAATGACATGTAGATGGCTACTAACTCGTGATACTCAAATGCTGTCTTGGAAAGTAGTTTCTGAGGCATCACATTAGCGGTTTTAACTGTTTTGTTATAACTTAATTGGGCCAAAAAAATGCTGAACGCCTAACGAAATATGTCGGACAATTTTCTTCCTAAATAATTCAGAATGAATGTGTGAAAGAAAGGCGAAGACATTAAAATGTTCATTCATGATGATAAAATACGCATTATAGAAACCTGACTGGACTATTGATGAATATTTTTTAAGGTTTTCGCGGTTGCTTTAAACCAGTGACGTCATCATTCAGCGTCGGTTTGAAAGAAGCAGGCAGCGCGGCTCGTGGACTTTGCCGGAAACTTCAGGTTGCTGAATCATTTGATTGCTGGTGAGTCCGGTTTCAAATGTTCACAAACACTTTGTGCTCAATAGTCTAACCAGCACCGGTTAGTATAATTAATAAAAGCTCGTTAGAGAGAGGGTCGTTTAAGCGGTTTAATCCAACCTGAGATCATGGAATGCAGAAACTGATCGTTAGTAGCACAGATATTAATGCTTAGTTGATTCTGTGCCCATACAGCAGACCTCAGTGATTCATCTAAAATAGTAACAGTTATTGTTAACGTTACCAGCATATTGTATAGAGGGTATTTTCATATTTTAATAATTGGGTTCAATTATATTTGCTCTGTTTTTCTTTTTTAATGGTACATGGCCAACATCAATGATCAATCATGAGCATTTAGATTTAAAACTGGATTCATGTCTAACTGGCTTATTAATAAATTCGATGTGTTAGCATATTTTCTGTTGACATGAATAGCAAACCACAATTTCCTGTAATACTATAGTAACAGTTGTTGCTATTAATATAAATTGTAAATTAATATGATACAACTCTTTCTGTTATTTGGTTTCACTTTATATGCGATAGCACCATTAACCTTTGTACTATAGTAATTTTGTGTAAAGGTAGAGAACGGCACTGATGCTTTTGTTATAAATCACTCTTGTGTTTCATCAGATATAAGGATGGATTCTCTGTATGGGCCTGTCGCTTTGGGTATACTGGCAGGTGTAGGCTGTGGGCTTTGCCTCGGATGGCACCTGAGTGGGCGTTTTGGCAGATCGTCCCGCAGCATGATGGCAGCTGTAGGAAACAGCGCCAGTGCTGGCAGCGAGGCCAGCGTGATGGGTGAGAGCGGAGAGTTCAAAATGATCCTGGTGGCCCGAACTGATCTGAAGATGGGCAAAGGTAAAGTGGCGGCGCAGTGCTCCCACGCCGCTGTGTCCGCCTACAAGCAGGTCCAGCGCAGAAACCCAGAGCTCCTGAAACAGTGGGAGTACTGCGGTCAACCCAAAGTGGTGGTCAAGGCTCCAGACGAGGACTGTCTGCTGGAGCTGCTGTCCCACGCCAAAGAGCTCGGATTGCCGGTCAGTTTAATTCAAGATGCTGGAAGAACTCAAATTGCACCAGGGTCTCGGACGGTTCTTGGCGTGGGACCGGGACCAGCTGATCTTATTGATAAAGTGACTGGACACCTAAAATTGTATTGAATCACACTACTGGATTCAGATGGGACTAAACCTTATCATTCTATACAAGTGGTGAAGATGAATTAAAAGGGTTAAAATGACACATCGATTTATAGGTTTAACCATTTATTTTAAGTAAACAGTTCACCCATTCCATCACTGAACATGAGTACATTTTTTTGTCATAAGTCTTATGTACAGAAAATTATTTTGGGGGGGAAATCTCATTTCTATCATGTTTTAATCACCCCCTCATACCCAAAGGAATAAATGACTTTGGTTGGTTAAACTTTGATGCAAAAATCACCTGTTTTCATTCACAATACTTGTGTTATCAATTCAGTGAACATTAAGATTTAAAACACTGGGTTAATGTTAGATTTGCTTCGTAAATCAGGCATAACAGATTTTTATTTACATTAGCAATTAAGTCGAATTCCTGCCTTAAAGCTTCATTTATGCTCTGAATTTCTGAAACTGTCCAGTGAGTACGAAGGGGGAGAAATGACCTGTGTCGGGAAAAGAATACATGGCACATGAAGCTATATTTAGACCAGATTTTTCTTGACAAACAAGAAGCCTTTATTTATATCATAATCTGGGGGAGAAAAGAAAAATCTCATTCTTTTTGTGCACAATCAGATCACTACAATATACGTGTATGATTAATCTCAACTCAGTGAAAACTGAGTACAGGACAAACAGGGAGTTAGTTTAATTTTCGTTCTTAAACCATTTGTGATTTCATTTCTTTACAAACAAAGGGTAAATTGAGTTTAGGAATAACTGGCAGGATAAAACTGGCTTTCTAGTCTCACTTCAGTGCCGTACAGTGAACTAAACATCACAACAACCAGCATACACACACACGCACACATACACACTGCAGCACAGAGAGGTAAGGTTAGTAAAACACACACAGGTGTGGAGAGCCGCATATATATTTATATATATTTTAATCATTATCCCTCCTCAAATGGATGGTCCCACACAATGAGTACGGGTTACTGCACAACAAAAGTTTATGGAAAACAAAAACCGGAGAGCCTGCATAGGTCAGGGAAAAGATCTGAAGTTGCCATATGAATGTTTTTTTTTATATATATTTGGAGATCTACGCACCCCCATTGAATTACTGGTACTTAGTAGTGTTTGTTTGTGGAGGCGGTAGTTGTACATTTTTTTTCTCTCCATTTTATTTTCTTTCCTGGAATATACAATATTAAATGCTGACAGACTGAACAAGTTGTTCACACACACCAAAATGATACATTAATTGTTTTTCTCTGACTACGGAGTGCAAATCTGATTTTGTTTTATCATTTTAATTAAGCGGACTTGCTTTTTTCACAAGTCGTCTCATCGTAGACACCATTCCCCTTTTATTGACAGATAGAACTGACAGGAAATTAAATCTAGTTAAGTATCTGGAATGTGAAAAAAATAATTCTTGACGAAATCTTTGACAATATAGAAATAAAGTCCTTCATGATGGTATAAAGAAAACATGTTAAACAATCATTTTTAAAAAAAAAAAGGGAAAAGTAAAAGAATAACATTTGCTCAAATCCCCTGCTGTGAGCATTAAGTGGTAGTCGGACTGGTGGAGGATTGAGGGAGAGAGATCTGTAGGGGTGCTGGACCGAACCAAGCGGCAGCTGGAAGAGGGGCGAGCGGGAAACGGGGAGGTCCTTACATGCCGTAACCGAAACCCGGCTGTGCCTGAGGAGCCTGGGGGTAGCCAGGCGCTGCTGCTGTGTACCCGTAGCCGTAAGCCTGCTGCGGGGGGACAGGCACACTGGGACCTGCTGTCAGCATGAGCTGAGGCGTGCCTGAGGAATGACAGAAATTATAAAAAAATCATTATTTTGTAAAAAAAAAAAAAATACTAGTCAATTTTCTTCTCAATTTACTGATTTACCATAAACAATGGGTTGAGTCTCCGTCGCCTGCTCCTCTTCTTTCCTCAAGGATTCAGAGGTCTCCAGCTTATCCACCTAAATGGATTAGAAAAATACGTTTTCAGTCTGTATATATGACAGCTGTGTTGAGGACTAAGAATGTCATGGTTTTATTATTCAGTAAAATTAATTTATAAAATAATGTAAAAACAAAAATAATACTAATATAATTAAACTAATACTTATAATTAATATGAATGTTAATAAAAAATGCTAATAACTTTAAATTTACAGAAAAATCTAATATGCTTTAATTCGGGTTTAAAATTTAATTCATTTTATATTCAAGTTAATATATTGATAATTGATGTCTTAATTTTACATTTAATTATGATTAATAATTATAATCTAATAATAAATGTTTTCATTTTATACTTGTATACTAGTATGTGACTGTTATATCATGTTTTTATTTTTAATATATTAATAACTAATGTCTTCATTTTTAATTATTGCAATTTAATAATTTTAATTAAATATCATACCAAGGTAATAAACAATGTTAATCTATTTGAAAATTTTAGATTTGCCATTATAAAGTGTTTTTATTTTCAAATGAATAAAACGATATACAGTATGTTGTATGATCAATGTTATACTAATCTTTATGATTATTAAATCAAATACTGTATGTAAATTAACTAAAATGACTTTTTAATCTAAATAATTTAACCTAAAAATGTCAGTGTCAGGTCATCGTTTTAAAATAATTCCCAATGATTCATTTTATTTTTAAGGTGACATTCCAAGTCCTCTATACATATGTTCTCTATTTTCAAGCAGCAGCCCATCCTTACCTTGCTGAGGTACTCCCTCATCACCTGGATGAAGTAAGGCATGGCAAAGTCCATGATGTTGTGCCTCCATGCCGTCTCCAGGACCACATCAGGCCTGAGCAGGTCGTAGCAGGTGAAGAGGCAGGCGGCGAAACACTCCTTCTTATCTTCCTGAAGGAACCACTGCAGCAGCTCCTCTGCCAGCTCTATGTCCTTTGACTCAGACGCGTACTGCATTGCATCCTGTGAAAAGAACATGCATAGCTGTCATGAATCAGATCCACCACATTTACAAACAACACGACTAGACGATAACTCCATCAACCACCTCACCTTGTAGAGTTTGTCTTTCTTGCACAGCTCCACGCTCTGCTTCCATCGGTTGTTGCCCTTGAAGAGGTAAGCAGCGATTCTCCTGAACTCGATCAGCTCGTGTTTCTCCAGGCGCTGGGCCAGTGAGATGTTGTCAAAGTTATCATATGCATCTATAGATGCCCTGAGTGCCTGCGGACGGGACAGTTGAACGGATGATGTGGCGGTGGACAACAGCTACTGTATTTGTTTTTTTCTGAATAATCCTATACAGTGTTTCTACCTGATAGTCTTCCTCTGAGATGAAGAGGTTGTTAAGTGCTTCATTGACAGACTTGTTGTTATGGTTTTGTACTGACCGCAGGTAAGGCTTGACGAGAGGAAGCTGTTTAACCTGAAGGAACAAAAAAGCCATTTTAGCCGATGTTAAACAAGCATGGAGTTCAAAAGCTCAGCTCAAAGACAAGAAAGATGTGTGCTTGCTTTCTGTACCTTGCTGAAGAAGCTGACAGCACGAGAGTGATCCAGTCTCGGGGAAAGAACTATGAGCAGGTCATTCAGTAACAAGGGTTTAAACTCCAGATAAAACTGGATTGCTTTGTAGTACAGTTCCACGTTGGCCACCTAAACAAAACAAGATAAATGATTACTGTAATGAATTCATTTCCTGGTGTTGTAATAGTATTAGTATGTACTATTATTTTGTTAAACAATATTTTAAATAATTTATATTTTTATATGATCTGTATTAAGTTTAAATGTAAAGTTTTTGTTATGTTCAGCTTAAATTTATTTATTTTTGTCAAATAAGTTTTTATTTAGTCCGTTCATCAATTTGTTTTATTTGATTTTTATTTAAAATGTATTCACTTTTCATTTTTAATGTATATATTAATAGTTGTAAATTGTGTATTTTGTACAATTATATTAGTAATAAATAATATACCAGAGATTGTTATAGTTTTATAAAACAATAGTAACACTGAAAAAATTAAACTCAAATGAAGTTTGATCCAAGTGTATTTATCGACACTGGAAAAGCAGCTGAACTTTACCTTGGTGATGATGTCCTTGAACTGTCCCTCCTTCCAGGCATCTGAGGGATGGCTCATCATGGTGATGATGGCGTTGTCGTATTCTTCATACTTGTCGTAGAGGAAAACCAGCTCTGCCCACAGGTGAGCCTGCTCAGCGGCCCTCAGGACCTGAAAGAGAAAGAAAAGTCGTCAAGAAGTGAAGGAGACAGACTTTGTAACATCTGTGCATTGCAGATGATGACACAAAGATAGTCCCTTTGGAGAATATCAGATTACGTGTTGAATTAAATTATAGCTGGAGGGGGGTGATGGAACAAGAAATCAATGAACTCCTGCTGTTTTAACAGAACTGAGCGAAGGACACTTAAACAAACCCGTAACAAACCAACATCTGAAATAACAATCATCTTTAGTAGTGCTGTGTACCTTTGGGATGTTGACTCTGGACCAGAAGAGTTCCAGGTGTTCCCTCATCTTCTGTGGTTTGAATTTAGAGTAGAGGATAGCCAGCTCTGTGAACATGCCCATGTGAGCGCGCTCCAGCCCCAGCGCCGCCTCCAGCATGGTGATCAGCTCCTCGAAGTAGCCACGGTCCTACAGAGAGGATTTTATAACGATATAATTCAATTCCATTTTTAGTTCGTTGCAGAATCTTCTTGGAGAGTCACAACTTGCCTGGTAATAGTTGATGAGCTCTTCTAGTTCATCAGCATGAACCACGATGTGAAGGCCGCATATCTGAGCCAATCTGAACTCTTTCCCATCCACACAAGCAAAGCACACCTCCTTCCATGTGCGAGTGCTGTTAGCTTTGCGGGCACCGTCCACAGCGGCTTGATACTCGCCCAAGTGGACCAGAGTGGAAGCCAAGCGGCCGAAGTTTGAGACGTTATTGTACAGAAGCTTGGCCGCGTCGTACATCTTCTCGTCATAGCAGCGATCTCCAACCTATGAGCAATAATAAACAAACAGTGTTACATAATATATTTTCATTAGGGCCGGGACTTTAACGCATTAATTTAGATTAATTAATTACACAAAAATAATGAGTTAAATTTTTTAACGCATTTTAAATCGCACTGCGGAACGTTTCTCACTGGATGAGTTTCGGCGGACGGATTATACTGGAACACCAACTAGCATTTCTAATGCTCTGGATGTACTTGAAAGTAGGGATGCACCGAACCAGATCAGTCGATATGTTTGCTCGTTTTGTCAGTAAACCCGGTCCTGTAATCAGCGGTAAATGCCATCAGCTGCGTGATTTCACATTGAGCCATATATACTACACACAGCCGTTGTTCACTGACGAGCTGCGCAAATCCACGCTGATAACGAACATGTTCAGCGCAGCTCTTTAGTGAACAAAGGCTGTGTGTAGTATATACGGCTCAATGTGAAATCACGCAAGGCACAATTTTGGTCTGTTGGACTTGGTTGAACAAAAATAAACAATATATTGTTGCTTAAGCTTATGTATTCAGTCATCATTCAATGGTATACTAAAAACCATATGAAAAAAACTAACTTCTCCCTGTTCTCGGATCAAATATTCATATGCGATTAAAATGCGATTAATTTCGATTAATTAATTAAAAAGCCTCTAATTCATTAGATAAATTTTTTTAATCGAGTCCCGGCCCTAATTATTATTAGTAGTTGTAGTTCACGAGTTTGCGCTTCCTCAATAGTAATAAAAATAAGCGTGTTTGGCGTGCCGTCGGGGCAAGCCGGGAGTTTGGTGAACCCTGAGCCCTATTAACTAGAGCCCTAATGAGGGCGTGGCTCGGAGTTTGGCTCAAACCGTGGATGCCCCCTAGAAGGAGCGAACAGCGGAGAAGGGGTGGAGGAGGGAATGCAAACAAGATGTGGAAGGGAAGGAAACTAGATCATTTATAGTGGAGAGATAGTGACTGGATTGGCTTATGACGGAGGCGGTACAGATTGAAAGATTAGTAAAAGCTGAATTGAGTTTTGAAAGCGCTTTCTGCCGAAATTGGTTTGGAAACTTCATTTATGGTTTCACTGAAAATTTTTAAATTTTAAATTTTTTTTATTTGTGTAACGCTATTGCTATTGCTGTTTTAGAAAAAGTTTGGGTAACAAGCGACAACACTGTCAAAACCATCATCGTTCACACAAAATTGCGAAAACAACTAAATGTTATATTTCATGCTAGGTCAGTAGATGGCAATGTGACTTTGTAAAGACCCTACACCCCTGCGCAGCTATAGACTGAGCACATAATAAGCCTGTTAATGAGTCAAAATTTTCATAAATTTGTTGTTTTATGGTTCATACACAGACAATAATGCTATCGTTTTCAAAAACGTGCACTGTGCAACTTGTTTTAAAAAAACTTGCATTTGCAGGCCCCCGAAATTCCATTGTAATGTAAATGATTGACAGTTTGTTTTCTTGCTAAACAAAAAATTAGTTTTTACAGTGTTGTTGCTCGATATTTGTAAAAAAATATATTTTTGTTTTAGTATCTTGTATCACTTTGCACCCCAGCCTTTTCTCCCAAATTCTGTTTGAAATGTTTTAATGGCACTCACTTTGAAACTGCTGCGAAATGGGCAGAGAAGTATGAAATTTCTGTGTTACAGAAATGTCGCCACAAGCATGTATTTCCTGGATTGCAATTTTTATTGGCATTGTAGTTTTTGTCAAGCATTATTAACTTATTTGAAAGCTTTGTGTGAAAAACAGACTAGTATTTATGTGGTTGTTGTCAAATAATTTAAGTTGATCCCATAAAAAGTAATGTAGCTATTTTATTAATTGGAGCTCTTGACGCAAAAATGGGCACCGCCATTTGTAAATTCTATTGGTATAGCTTCCTGTCTTATCCACGTCCAGCTATTTTTAGCTGCACGAAACAGTTTGTTTTGCTGAATGATATTGAAAATTGGTGTGTCTTATTATGTTATTCTAATGTATTATCTTATAAACACACCATTGTCTAATACAAACCATTTACTGCACGTTGTTATTTTCCATGTTATTTATAGTACCTATAGCGTCTAACAAGCCAGAAGCCTCAAACAAAGACTTACTTCCGCTTGAGGAAAAAGGTTTAATTAAATCAATGGCATGCTTTTTTTTTTCAATGGTAACATGAAAGCCCACCCCATAATTAAATACCCTTTAAGAAGACGATATAAAAAATAGACCAGAGATTGTGTGCACCAAAACATAAAATAGTACAATTGCCATGAAATTGTGGATCAGGATACTTCACCTATTAATTTTTAATAATGGATATTTCGGTCAAGTATAGCATTTCGAAGCAGACCTGTGTCTAAAATATTGAACAGGACCATCACCAGAGGACCTACGTGAATCCTCTCATTACAGGGACCGAAACAATGTTGTCCCCCCAGCAATTTGCCTAGATTCAAAGAAGAAAACAAGCTTGGGTTAATATTTACAGGCTATTTATTAAACGCGAACACTGTGTACAGTATGAAGACATTTCCTTCAAACCATTTCTGTCCTGGAAGGGAGGACACCCTTGTTTATTAAAGGATATTCCACATCCTCTCTATGAATGCACTTCATTCGCAAAGAAACACTTCTGTGACAAAGCCAGACAATACCTGACATTAATCGAAAATTATAAGTGATGAAATATGATTTGTCCTAGAGCAGCAGTTGCCGCTCCCTTTGCTTGCAGCGCAAAACAGCATAGCCAGACAGGAAAGCCCACAATCAACTGCAGTAAACACACAATACTCGTAGTGAGAGAAGCAGCTTAAATCCTGGCGTTACCTTACCTCTATGCAGACTACCTGTTTGTTTGGCGGGTTCACCAAAAGAACATGAAAAGGAAGTGTGCTCTGTGAATCGCCCCAAGTGAACAATTGCCACTCGAATCTGGTTTAATGTGTTTTTGTTTTGTTAATCGTCGCCCTAATCCAAACAGAGGATCCAGACAGGGCCCACCCAGGTGAGAAGGGTGAAAGTTATAAAGGAAATAGATGCAGCTGCCTGCTTCTCGAAATGACAAAGATAACACAATGGGTGAGTGTGTACACTTTTACTATGGGAATCCTTGCAGCTCAAAGCCCTGGGTTCCTTTGACAAATAGTTTGCTTGTTTGCGATTGTGCGCAAATGAGTGACATAGACACACAGGGGTGGAGACCGCGAGCGAGTTCTCGCTATTATCTACTGTTATGCTATTTGAAGTCTCTATTCCTTTCGTCTTCCAAGCTTTTTATGTTGGCCTATATCCAACCTGGGGTCTGCAAGGAACCTGCAGGGGTCAGTGGACAGATGTGTAAAACATGATTTTGTTTAAAGGATTACATTCAATTTTTTTCTTAACATTGCATAATAAAAATTAAAGAGGCTAGTATTTATTACATTATTATTATTATGTTATTAATGTGTTATTAAGTATTAATGATTTTTTATTTTTTTATTTTGTATAACCTTTCTTAATCAACACGAACAATTCACAGATCACTGCTTTAGATTATTATTTTTTATCCTTAGATTAAATGAATCTCACACGAGTAAAATACAATTTAGTGATCAAGAGGAACTCATCAAGGGTGGGTTAATGTTTGAGTTGAACTCTCTTAATGGCATCAAGTATAAGTGTTTTCTTTGTTTCCTATTGCTTGTAAATTGCAGTCCTACACTAGTACCTAGAAGATTTCTGTCCTTTGGAGGATTTAACACACTACCTTACTAACATTACACAGATTCAACTCACTGTAAATCGCAGCTATTTGATAATCACATATTACACTCCACTCCAAACTCTGTAATGACTTTCGTACTCGTCAATGATTGCCGGAGTTCTGTCTTGATTGCCACCTGATTTGAGTGGCTGTCTTCATGGGGGAGGCCGATAAACATCTTCTTGCTAGACGGCTCTGCTTTTATTCATTTGGTGCAATGACTCTGAGGAAGGCAGGGGGGCGGTGAGGTGTTTGTTTGGAACATGCAGCCAGGATACGTTACAGCCACCATACCTGTGATTCAAAGGTAGGTAGATCAAAGACCTCGCATTTGCAGGGTACGTCTGAGGACGATAGAGCTGCTGGCATGCATGGGCTGACTTGTAGTAGCAGCACGGAACACCTGAGGAAACAACGGGATTGTGTGATAAAAGCCTGAGGAACTGAAGACTGCAACTCTGCATGTCGGTGTGTATTGGAGAATTACGTCGTTTACGATGACTATCATTGTGTGTAGGTTGTAATGATTGGATTTACAATCAGTTGGGTTCACTTGTGCAAGACGACCTTCTTTTGCATCTGATACTGCTAGAGAAAGACATAGTTCCTTTTTAGTTACTTTACAATTTATTGTACGCATAAAAAGTGAATCACTCTCCAATAAAATAAAACATTTAAAAAAAATTTACCTTTTGGGGTAAAAGATTACTACCACTTTAGGGATTAAAGAAGGTGTCCCTATGACGGTACTCCCCAGTTACAACCTGTTGCACCCCTAAAAATACAATGCACATTTTTTTCTGACAGTTAATATTCACCACGAAAACCAGTTGCCAAAATGATTCTATAATTCCAATAGTCTTTGCTGTTAGACATGTTTCCTACTGGTAACTACATTGTAGTGCCATTCATGTGCACTCATCTTGAAACTATGATCATTACGACTATTACTGTCTAGTTTGCGGTGTCTGGGTGTAGGTTTGGCACCTTTACACTTGGAACAAGAGTTCTCAATATGTGTTTCAGCGTGTGTGGGTTTGGTGACGGTCTATCTGGATTAGAGCTGCTATGCTCTGATTGCTCCCACCTGTCAACAAGGTTAACCTCCTGCTTCTGTTAGGTGCACTTAGCCGTGCAAAATTTTCAACTCCGACAGGCAAGCATACCTTGTTTTGCCCTGCCCATATACCCCGTCCAGACCTACCCAAGCCTGGCCCCCAACAGTCAGCAAACCCATATTCCACAGGCCTGGACACTATTTCCACTAATGGAATTAAATAAATCTTGAGCTTCTTCAAAAGCATTAAACCTCTTGCAAATTCCAAGCATTAAATTGAGAAGGCTAACGTTTTTTTTTTTTTTTTGGCCGCAAAGATTAATTTCAGCCCACTCGTGGCTTTACTACAGCCCGTGGAACTCCAAGTACCTTGCATTTTACACTGTGCTAAAAGATGCTGCCATTCTGTGGTATTTTTAGAATGGTAATGTCCTTCCAAAGCAATCCATACTTGAGTAGATGACCTTATGTCAGATTGTGGCCTTTGATCCAGCAGCCGCGATTCCCAGTAGATTTATTTATTTTTTTAAAGTAGCATGACTCTCTACTCTGTTGGGTAACACATGACAGCATTACCTCCCCTGCGTAAACCATGTGCGTTATCGCTGGGTGCATTTATCTTGAAGTTAACCCTAGATCAGTGGAGGGATTGGGAAGGGAAACTAGATTGGCATCTCTCTGTGTGGTCCAGAGTGAGTCTCTGTGCAGCTGCCTCAGGGAACTGCACCTCTGCACGCTTCACTACCTCCACCCCCTCCTGTTCAGCCCCACGGCCGCCTGAACCAGCCCGTCAACAGGAAGCCAGTCTCACCTAAGCCTCTGAGGATGAGACAAGTTTTTGCAGTTGTCTTCTAAATTATTCTGCAATCACAATAGATGAAGTATTTTCAAATGTGCAGTTAAAATTAAGCTATTAACGATTCCCAGGTTCCCAGGTGTAAGCCAGTTCCAGGTCATTTGGCTTTGTTAAACCTGCAAATTATTTGCAATTACAAATAACGCCTTAATTTTCTTGTAGTGAATGCCATACATTACTCCTTTTGAGACAAATTCAGTTGAGGTGTCAATGTAAAGGTACTTGATAAACAAAAGTCATTGTGGGTTTGCAACAGCATAATAACAGGTGAAATTTTTGATAAATTTCAGATACCAGCAAGTGCTAACTGTCTTTGCATGGTGAACATTTATTACCAATATGTGTACGTCATGGATTGTATGTCCATATTCTTTTCATGTCTTTCTACATGAGCAGTCACATTTTGTCATGGCAGGAGTAATTGGCTTCTTTAACAACTCAGACACAAGAGCAAATGTTAGCAAGGCCAAGTCCACCTGGCGAGCAGCACACACGTTTCCGATAAGCAGGCAAACTGCAGGATAAATTTGTACGTAGCAGGATTTTTAAGCACCTGAGCAATGCCGCGAAATGACTCACTCCTTGTCTTGAATTTGATCGGCGTAATGAGTTTTCGACCACCAGCCTAAGCCACTCAGATAGGGGGACAATTTTTTAACGTCTAATCTAATGCAACTGACTGCGCTTTAGAGCCACAGCATTCTCATTTACATACCACTAAGCCTCTTTGAAAGCCCTGAGAGCAGCAGAAAAGATATCTGACCTCTGGATGGGCCACAAAAATTGCATTGGCCTCCTCATAACATGGGGATTAATCACACATATGATTACACATTAAATTACCTGGGCTGTGTGCGTTTGTGCTGTGCTTTGGTGTCAGCATGTTAAGGGTTTTCAAAAAAGTTCGTTGCAACTACTTCCTAAAAAAAATCCTTGTAACCAATTGGTTTTTGACTGATATAGACTGACATTCTGCCTGGCTTACCCTTTTCTTTACAAAAAGGACAGATTAAGACAATCCGTTGCAAGCCACCTCGACTTTGCAAGGTGCTTTAGGACTAAGAGCAAAGAGGATTTCTCTGGTGCTTCTGAGAAGATGCTGAGGAATCTTGCAGCATTAGTTTTGCCCACCTGGAAGTGCACACCAGACCACACCAACCCTCCCCTTTTGTTTACTAGCTTAGTGACCATCATCCCCAGCCTTGATAATAACAACCCTGATATAGATATCACTTAGCAGCAGTATGTCTCTCTCTCTCTGTCTCTCTCTCTTTCTCAAACACACATGCACACTCATTTTTCAAGGAATGTGTAAGATTAGAGCCCACTTTTGGCCTCGTCCCTTGTCTCATTAGAAACCTACACTTGAGTCAGACGTCCAACATCAAAGAGCAAAAGCTGGCTGCATCCCTCATGCAGGATCTAATCCAAAGATTGCAGAAATCCCTCTCACCCTTATCAGCAGCACCTTCAACACGTAAACCCAACTTATTTGGGTATTTACACTCACAAATCACCCAACATTTAAGTCACTTTCTTATGTAAGCTGTTTTTTTGCAGAACTTGTAACTTTGTCACCGGATATCGGATGACGACATACTGTATCAGGCAGGTAAAATGGATTTTAAAGTTAGGTGGGGATATACTAATACATTAAGCTCTGATTATCTCCACTGCATCTCTACAAACATATGTTTTGGCCCCTTGGTCCTTCGAATGCAGACTGCTATTGGGTTTATGATTGCAAGGAAGCGCCGCTGGTGACATTAATGGGCAGTAGTATTGTTCGGACGGCTTGATTTATTCCCTTTGGGCTAATGTTCTTGAGACAAGGCCTGCTGCTCCTTTTTCTTGGCCCCCTCAAGAACAAAGTGACAGCTGCAAAACTTGCCACGGCCTTTA
This sequence comes from Enteromius viviparus, assembly GCA_032353835.1. NCBI lineage: Eukaryota > Metazoa > Chordata > Actinopteri > Cypriniformes > Cyprinidae > Enteromius > Enteromius viviparus. The sequence goes on along the minus strand of JAUCNO010001758.1, from coordinate 2,892,040 downwards.
TGTCAACAGAACCTTCGATGGACGCTCCAAACACCAATTGTACTGACAAGCCGTCCAATAAGAGGTGTTGTACTATAACTGCTTAACCTAAGCATTTTTTCTTTGTAAATTAAAGTAATGGGAAATCATGTAACAGTGGTAGCAAATTATTCTAAATAAGTACTTTTAATAATAAAACAGAATTTAAGCCCCTTAACAACCCAAACTGTGCAGACAGTGTTGTGGAATAAGAGAAGAACCAGACGGTCCCAGTCCAATCTGTCGTGGTGACCCGTGTGCACGCTGCCCTGTGCCAGTCGTCCATTTACGCCACACAGGCCTCGCACTCAATCACCAGTTTATCTCACCCACTTACCCCCGTCCAGGCAGATGGCACGGCCAGCTATGCCAGAAGAGCGAGCCAGCCTCACACCAATAACCGGAATAGTAAATGAGTTAGCTGTATGCACATGGCATTAGTGTCTACTTGACCTGTTTGGAAACTTTCACGATAGTCTCACCAATAGAGCCAACTTTTGCCCACTGAGGAGGTGTTTATATGGCGCAGTTGGCCAGAGGGGGCCCAACAAAGGGGGTCTGTAAATAAATATTCTTTAGAAGGAGTCAAAGCCTCTAAAATGGCTTTTGTTTCTAGAGGCCAAGTGCCCACTAAGTCGAGAATTGCTCAATACAATTTGTTTTTTTTAAGTGATGAAGATATTGTTGCCCTCCAGAAGGCAGGAGATTTGGGACGTTTCCAGGAGGACATATGGTATTTTGGATTCCTTGTCAACAGCGGACCCTAAGAAAATAATAAAAAAATGTAGTAACACTTTAGTTTAGGGAGCAGTTCTCGCTATTACCTAGTTGCTTGTTAGCATGCCTATTATTAAAATATTGGCTTTTTATTAGTTTTTATCAAGCACATATTCAGCATGACCATATTTTACATCCCTAATCTTACCTAATACCTAAACTTAACAACTACCTTACTAACTGTTAATAAGCAGCGAATTAGAAGTTTACTGAGGCAAAAATAATATTTAGTAGTTTATTAATAGCGAGAACTGGACCTTAAAATAAAGTGTGATGAAAAATACATGTAAACATCTGACATATGAACTACTGTTAAATGACAGAATGACATACTATTGAGTATTTGTTTTGTTTTGCTTTTTGATCAGCTTTGCCATATCCCTACAAACGTTGACTTTGTTTTGTTTCATTGTTTTGTTTTGTTTCATTGTTTTGTTTAGCATTGTCATATCCCTAAAAACTTTTAATTTGTTTTGTTTCATTGTTTTGTTTAGTTCAGTATCACCATATCCCTACAAATGTTGGCTTTGTTTTGTTTTATTGTTTTGTTTAGAATCGCCATATCCATAAAACTTTTACTTTGTTTTGTTTCATTGTTTTGTTTTGTTCAGCAACCAGATTTCTTTACAAATGTTGGCTTTGTTTTGTTTCATTGTTTTGTATAGAATCGCCATATCCCTAAAAACTTTTAATTTGTTTTGTTTCATTGTTTTTTGTGCAGCATCGCCATTTCCCTTCAAATTTTGGCTTTGTTTTGTTTCATTGTTTTGTTTTGTCTTGCCTTACCCTAAAGTTTAGTTTAAACTCATTATTTTTTAGATAAGTCATGCAAGATATTGCTTTTTCATAAATGTCTCACTGCACTGATATGATGTTGAAACTATAATGCATTGTCAATTACCTGAATGTCTCTGTCTAACAAATTCATTTACGCACACAGGTTTAAACATATAATAGACTGAAAAAGAGTACCTGGTACCTGGTTTTGTTCAAGCAGATACTCAGTCTGAAAGAAAGCCATCCATTGTTTTCTAGCCTACAAAGTTTTAATGACTGTTACATTAAATAAGATTTAAACAAATAATAATTTGTGTTGGAAGTATACATGCAAAGTAAATGTAAAATAATCTGAGTAGATGTATAAAATGGTAAAACCTTTGTCAGAAGAGAAAGGATTAACACATATTTATTCAACCGTTTTAATATCTTAATATATATTTAATATATTTCGTAGCGACTTTTTTTCCTTTTACTTTTTTTTCTTCTTTTTTTCCTTTTATGTGTGAATTTGAATCTAAAGCAAAATTTTAATTCAGCCAAGTGTGTCCAAATTTTTCACTGCTAGTGTAATTATATTTGAGTGCTTATGAACTAACAATCTGTTCAGCCTCATAAAAAGCTTGTGAGTGATTTATTTTGGAATATTATTAGTATGCATTAAACCTGGCATCCTTTTGGCAAGTGGCAATCAGAGAGTTTAGTGTTGACCTTCCTGCTGGTGGAACTAAAGAAACTTTTGAGTAACCGATTGCCGTATCTCCCAAAACACACACATACACATATTCAAACTCATCTTTACCGTCTGTCAGGAGAGAGATAGTTTGTGAGCACTTGGCTGAAGAGGTAATTACACTTATCTTTTGTCAGTCTTTGTCTCAGTGCAACCGAGTCTGCTTGAGGAACAGAGACGTGGAGTCTTTGTGCTGGGAAAGGGACCTGGGGCCACTGGCCCACAGCACTCCACCTGCCAGCTGTTCCCCACAGCCTGCAGGAGCCCGTCAGCATGGCCGAGCCTATCAGAGCCATCGCTCGTGGCCACACACAATAGATCCGTTTACTAAAACTGAAGCTGTCTCCCCTGGTTAATGACGATGGGAAGAAAGCTGCGGCTACTGTACCGGTTCCTCATGGGTAATCTTTAAATGAACATTTTTGCTCTGAGGAAATTTCCTGTGGACCGTCTATGCTGCTAAAATAAAGACTTTATTCAATGATTTCAACTGAGAAGGGGCAAGAATGATCTTACTAACTATTAATAAGCAGTGAATTAGTATCTCAATTAACGGTTTGTTAATAGCTAGAATTAAAGTACATGTGTAATCACCTGTTAAATGACAGACTGATACTATTACATGTTTCTTTTGTTTTGTTTTGATGAGCATTGCCATATTCCTACAAATATTTTGAAAAATGTGTTGTTTTGTTTGTTTCGTTTTGTTAGTTGCTCAGTGTATAATAATGTATAAAATGTACTGTTTTAGTTTGCTTTGTTTTGTCATATTTAAATGAATATTTTTGCTCAAAGAAAATTTCCTGTCGCTTGTATGTATTGCTGTTCTTCAGAAAAGTTGTTTTTCTGTTGCTGGAAATCCATTAAATCCATTTTAAAGTGGATATTATGTCATATTATGATGCTTATTTTGTGTATTGGGTGTAATGCAATGTGTTTAAAAAACACGTTATTTTCCAAATACTGTACATTCTTTGTTTCTCCTCTAAGCCTTCGGAAACGGGTCGATTTGCACAAAACTCATTGTTCTGAAACAGCGAGGTATGCTCTGATTTGCCAGCTATCCTGTGCGTTGTGATTGGCCGAATACCTTAAAGTGGTATAGTACTGCGCTATGACACATAATAACTGACGATCATGACTTAGTACTGTCTTTTTTTGCATCTTGTTGAATCGCAAACATAACTTCACGGGTGCAATCGTGATCGGAGAAACGACAAACAACAAGAACTACCATTCACTGCTCAAAATTCCTGTTTGAATAGGAAGTAGCAGCTTCTTTCAATAAGAAACTGTAACTTAATTAAAAAGTTGTGAGTCAGAAGCGCCAAACTGTTAAAATTACCCCATAGTCTCTGTGCACAGCCAGCATAGGTTGCTCCCACAAATTTTAGGAGTCTGTCCTCCGTAAATGCACTGAACAACATATTTGAGTTGAACTGTGCTAAAACAGTGTTCTTAATACAACTTAACATTGATTTCTAGATTATGTCCTCTTTTGGAAGCACAAAGAAAGTAGTTTTTACTTTCACAACGACGCAGAAACGTCCAGCAATAGCGCCGGCCATCGTTCTTTGTGTAAAAATTTGGGCGGTGTTATGAAAGTTTTAGGGGGGTGTGTAGAAGTCATAACTTTATAAAGAATATCTCTTTGGTTTAGTGACTTTAAAACTTACAGATCTTCTTTATGCACCAAGGTCTTGTAAAATGTTAAACCGCATCGTATGACTCCTTTAAACATTTTGTGAAATAGCTTTCGATTTTCTTTCTTTTTATCTTTTTTTTTTTAAAATAAACTGTATTTCCCAATTCAGTAATAACAATAAATGAATTTGTGATCTATTTCTTGGTCAATAATGTCCAGCAGATGTACCTATACAGGCTTCCAAAAAACAAGTGACCTTGAGATTAATTTTCTGTAAAAAGTGTAAAAAGTGAAGCTTCTCCGTTGGTTTCATTGATTGTTGCAATCATGAATGTTTCTGTGTTGAGCTGTATCTCTGTGAAAGTGCTGCTTTTTCATTTACTGACACAGAAAATAGTTGCTTTTGTTCCTGGTCATGCTTTAAAACATGCTTGAAAAGTTTCTGCTTAGGTCACTGATTAAAAAACAAAATCTTCCATCTCTTTTTTTTCATGTAAACAACATTAGAGCATTTTTCACAGCAGCTTCTAAATCAATAACTGGAATAGACTCCAGCAAACCCTTTGAATGAATATATATTTTGCTCTTCATCCTCTCATGAGCTGAGAGCAATTGATCGTTCGTCTAGATTTTGCTGTCTGTCAGATCATTGTTGGCTGAGTTAAGAGCGATATCTTACAGTGATGAGCCTAAAAAAAAAATAGTACAATTAAATGTTAAATAATTTTATAATAAATGCATATTCATAGTGTTTTATAGCGTGCCTTATAATCAGGTGTAACTTCTGTGATTACCAATTAGTGAATGAACCATTAAATATAAGAAATAAACAAATGTGTATTGTGCTATAATGTATCAGTATCCGAACAAACATCTTTTGGTTGTATTGTAATTGCTAAAGAAATGATGATGAGTGTAATAACACATTAATAATACCTGTATAATACTTCACACCAAAACACATGTGTGTCTCAAAGGACTTTAGTGAAAATGTTAATGGTAGGCAAAGTAGTTATTTTTAGCTTTATTACTAAGATGGAACTATAAAACCATTAAAATAATAATAAAATTGTATTGCATTAGGCTTTGTTACCATAAAATTCCTCTTCTGCATATTTAGCATACTGATCTAAATATATAGATACTGATTTAAAATCAAGTAGACTGAGGAGGAGAAATGGTGTGGGGTTTACTTTTTATAATTTATTTTTTTGAGGGCTGAAAATGAATAATTGGAATTTGAAAATAAAGTTTATGAACATGTATGTAGATATTATGAAGAAATATTCTATTATACATAATATAAATGATATACACATATACATATATAGACATACAAATATATATTTATAATACTTATATATAGGCCTATGTGTGTATTTATAAAGTTTTATTTTGAATGTGATTAATTCATTTTCACTCATAAATTGCTAATAAATTGAATAAATAATTACAAATAAACTGCAAATAGCTCATTATTATCCTTTTTTTCAAATTTAAAGCAGGAGTATGTTTTACAAGTTTTTCTACTTATATATTTATTAGTGCTGTTAAATGATTAATTGCGGTTAATCGCATCCAAAATACAAGTTGTTGTTTACAGAATACATGTATGTGCACTATGTATATTTATTATGTATATAAATGTACATATGTCCAAATATTTTCTAAATATGTTCTGTGTGTGTGTATATACACAGTATTTATATACACTACCATTAAAACATTTGGGGTCAGTAAGATATTTAATGGTTTTTAAAGATGTTTCTTCTGCTCATTAAGGCTGCTTTTGAAAAATGTAATATTGTGAAATATTATTTAAATTTAAAATAAGTGTTTTCTGTGTGAATATATTTTAAAATGTAATTTATTCCTGTGATACAAAGCATCATTACTCTAGTCTTCAGTGAGAAATCATTCTAATATGCTGAATTATTACTGGAATTATCAATGTTGGAAACAGCTGTGCAGACAAATACATTTTTTGGAATCTGTGCTTTTTTTTCCCTTTTTTTCTCCTCAGGATTCTTTGATGAATAACAAGTAAAAAACTTTTTTTTTTTTTACCAAATATAAAACATTTCTAAAATGTAAATCTATGCTGTGACTTTTTTTG
>JAUCNO010001758.1:2871230-2883551 GCA_032353835.1 Enteromius viviparus | reverse complement strand
CGCCTCGGAAAAGAGGGGCGGAGTCAGCGGAGCTCGTGAAGATTTAAAGGGGAAGTACACAGAACAGAGTGATCTCTAAAGAGGTGTTCTTGACAGGGTTTTTCTCCACCATGTTTGAGAAATTTTAAAACCAGCTATATTACAAACTTTCCAAAACTGACCCTAAAGAATCATATTAGCTTCTGGAAAATTGGCTTTGTATGAATTTTTACCGTCTTGTAGTGTAAAAATTACATTGACTTTTGGGTGCATTTGGTTCTGTGCAGCGTTTATCCCAGGAATTCACAACCTAGAAACATTAGACAATATCCTCAGGGCCTAATGTCACATTGTCTCACGTCTTTTAAATTCAGAAAAGCCCGGCAGCATAAGACACTCTCCCCGACACTCGCAACCCATAAAGATCCTTCTGTCTTCCCCTGAGCAAATCCTTCCCTGTGTCTGTCTGAGTTACAGGTGAATGTGACTCTTTTTTTCATTCGCCTCCAGAAATGTCTGAGAACCCAGCAGGTACACTGAGCCAAAGAGCTCGTCACAGTAACACACGAAGAACAAAAAGCCCCAGTGTTGAGGCGCCCTGTCCCAGCGCACACACTTCAGAACTGGGCGGACGGGTCATTGTGACACATGTCCGACTGAATGGGCCACTTCATTATGCTTCAGTCAACATACCTGAACTGCACTGCAAAGGCATTCTGGGGTAGTGCGACATATGTCTGTCTGCATTTTACACAGTATAAGTCTGGGTGCTTTGACGCTATTTAAGGTACCAGGGAATCAGTTAATGTAATTGTCATTTGATTCTTCTAAAATCATTATAATACGCACTCAGAAATTATTTTAAAATCATTCTAATATGCAAAAGTAACAATTCTGATTATTAAATTCTTTGATCTTGATAGGTTTATTTAAGAATTGAATTAATGTGTAACATTTTAAATGTATTTGTCGTTACTTTTTTATCAATTTAGTGCATCCTTGCTAAATAAAAGTATTAATTTCTAATATATATATCATGATGTTATTCAAGTTACAAATATAATAAAAAATAAATTCCAATTTAATTTAGTAATAATTATTAGTAAGGTTACAGCAAATATTTTTGTGTGACTTTACATCAAAAATAACTGTCATAATATGAACAGTCCAAACACTCGTTATAGAGACTGCAAAATATGATGGAGACTCTATCAACCTGTCTAAACCACGGTGGTTGAATCCTCACTTGTCAGTTTAGTTCTTAAAACGCGGAGTGCATTCGTGTGTTGTACTGACACACTGCTCATCGTCTGTTTTACAGAGCTTAATATGTTCAGTCTGGCTGTTTTTGATAATCTCCCCGAGGTGATGAAGTTATCAGGTAAGACAGGGATGGAAACAGACAGGGAGAATGTTGTCTTTTATTTGATTTCCTCCAGCGGGTGAAAACGGGTCACTTCTTTTCCCTCTGATGTGTTTTCCTTGGAGTTGCCTTGGCAATGAGCTTCCACAAGCGGGCGACGGTTTACGACCGAGACGATGAGGCATGTCGGGACGGCGTTGTCTCCGCCGCTAATTCTCTCTGACTGACAGGCTGTCAGTTCGGTGCGATTCCAGCGTTCAGGGATTACAGGGTGGAGGGAGTAATGCGCAGTTTCACGAATTCCAGCGAATAATCACAGCACTGTTCGGGTCACGTAATGCGGAGTAATATTTCCCCCTGACTAATTTGTCAGAGGTGAGCCAGTCTGAATTCTGTTTCCAGCCCCTTGCATGCTTTAATTAAATATCTGAGTGTTAAATGACTGTGGGAAAACAACTGCTGGCGTCATCGCTGAGAGCTGGTCAAAAATGCGCGGCGTTGCCGGCGTGGCTGTTCGTGTCACCCTGTTATTGGAGAATTAATAAGGGTGATTGAGTTTCACGAGCTTTCCTTTATTATTCTTCCTTTCTAGCTCACAAACGGAGGTATGACATGTTTTCTTCAGCCTTCAGATTCAACAAAGGCCTTGAAACAAGTGTCCGGGTTGGATACGAAAATTCTCCTGAGAGCGTGATGTTTAGCGACCTTTCCGTGTGGAGTTTATGCCACTAAATAAACTCAAACTGACATGTGAAACCCACTTTCAAAGCCCTGCTTCTGTTCCGTTCTTTAGTGCGCTTAGTTTTTAATGCTTTTTGGACGATGTTGTTGGCAAAGCCTGCACATTTGCATTGCTGCGGGGCATGAAACTTCTTTATTTTTGGTGTTACTTGCTAAGGCAGGCGAAAAAAAACCCACAGACTGACACTGAGGGAGAGACCTGAGCCTTATCTAGGGGACCAGGATAACAGAGACTTTTTTTTCTATACAATAATATTTTGATATTTGTCTTTGTTATATTTTCATTTGCATTATTGCAATTAATTAAAGTTAGACATTTTGTTGTACGCTTTTGACATTTTATTTTATTTGATATTTATTTAGCTTTTTATTTTAGTTTGTTTAGTCACTTTAGTACTTTATAACTTATTTTAACCTTTCTAAAATAACATATAATATATGTATGTTTATTCATTTAAATGTTTAGGTTTCTCATATATATGTATTTTTTTTATTTAATTTAAACGTTATTTAAATTAATAAAAAAAAAATTATATAAGCACGTGTACTGTTCAGCATTAAAGACTATTTAAAAGGCTTTATTTGCTTCATTTAGGCTCATTAACTATTTTTCTGAATCACTACACCTGCATGTTACAATAGTACACAATAGTATCTGTCTCAAGCCCTCCTTCCCCTTTGGCGGTAACCTGGAATGGACGATTCCTTCAGAACATGAAGGTATATCTTGCTTCAGTCGGTGTTAGTTTATTCCCACTGGGGTCTATTACCAGACCTGCATGTCACACAAAGGCCTGCGGTGCATAATTGCGACCCTGCTGTGACCCTAGTCCTTGTACCTAGTCCTTCCTACAATGCACCTTGCCAAAAGAAAACAAACAGCAACAAAGACAGCTCCTCCAGCAGGACAAGGCGTTCCTCTGGTGCACGTTCTCACACATGGAGCGACAGACCGCGGGCCCTCCGGGGACTGTCCCTCGCCTCATTTGGGCATATTCTCTCGTTGCAGGGCTCATGCTGAGCTCTTTATGATGGCTTTCCCAAATTCTCCTTCTATTGTCTCCAAGAGAAACTCTTCAGCTGTAGTGTAGCATAAAAGAACTTTCCTGTGAGAAAACGAAACTTTAGTGCTTCAGTGACACCGTAATTGAACCACAGAGGAGTCCGGTTTCATCATTGTGTTTGCGGTGGAAAACCCATAAACAGTGTTTAACCGTTTCACTGCCAGAATGGAATGTGAGAGATCTTTGGCTGCATGGTTTGTGTATTTATATACAAAATTATTATTATATATTTATATTATCAGTCATAACTGGAATTTCTTTCTTCCTCTCTTTCAAGTAAAAATATATTTTGTAAGGATATATCCTTGTTCTAGAGTAAGTGGAAAGAGTTATTTTTTCAATTTGTGTTGCATACAATTGTAAAAAATTCAAACTCAGGACAGCTCCCAGGATTGAGTTTAAGTGGAACATTCTTCGATTTCATATTAAAAAGTTTTTAATAACCGCACTATGCCATATCAGAGTTATCTCTAATAATTGTGCAGCCCTTGTGTGTTGGTAAAGCTCAATTAGTGTACGCACCTCGAACAGTTAGAGCATTTAGTCCCGTGTGTTTCCTGTCTGCACCTGCTGTTCTTAATGATGTCGATTTGCATAAAGTTGTTTTATCCTCCATTATCTGCTAGCAGTGAGAGCGTGGCGACCGCTGGACGATGCTAGCTTTCTCTCTGATGGTGCTCATCGACTCCTCATTTCCCATTTCAAACACGCATGGAAACACTCAAATTATGTACAGTTCTATGCTGTTCCCTTCACTTACCTCTCAACCCATGTATCAGACAAACAGAGCTCTCATAAACCACGTTTACATCTTTTAATGAAATCCATCTCGAGTAATTGAAATCAGAATCGAACAGTGCTGAAAGCAAGTGTGAATGAAGTCTTGAAGACATATTGTTCTTAGAGGATGGATACCCGACCCGAGGGTTCAGACAAAAATTTAGAAAGGATGCTCGGGTTCACATCAGCGTGAATGTGTGCCTGTGTTATAACGACGCTTTTTGCCCCGTGTGCAGTGATGCTCTCATCTGTTGACATTTCCGAATGCCTTCCTACAGTTGCTTAATAAAAGCGGGCTTTCCACACAAAAAAGTGCATGTGTTATTAGTATGAGAAAAATTTTCATTTTAACTGTGTCTGGATGGGATCTTAATACCTGTCGGGCTCGGGTCGGGTTCGGTTACTGCTCTGTCGGACAAAGTGAAATTTGAAGAATCCTGAAAAATTAAATATATCATGTTTTCCAAGCAGCACAGCTGTTTTCAACACCGGTAATTAATTTTTTTTTCAGCATATTAGCATGATTTCTGAATGATCGTGTGACACTGAAGACTGGAGGAATGATGCTGAAAATTCAGCTTTGATCCCAGGAATAAATTACATTTTATAATTTATTCAAATTGAAAACAGTTGTTCTAAACTGTAATAATATTTCACAAGATTACTGTGTTTTTTGTATATTTCATTAAATGAATGCAGATTTGACACTAAATAATTAATAATGATTAACAGTGGATCTCATTGACCGTCACAGAAGAGGTCTGTAAGGGTGAATAACAGTTTTAAATGAACAATCCCCCACCAGAAGATTTTGACTGACAGCATATTAAGTGATGTACATAATCTTGCAAACAGCCACCCTGGATATGCATGAAATGCATTTGTGCTGCATAATAATAGCAGGTGTAACAGGGCCAGAGAGAGCGAGAGCTTTCCCTCTATAGTGCAAAAGAGGCACGACGTGTAATTCTACCTTTGCATTCCAGCAGCATTTGGTACCTAATTTAGTAATGCCAATATTAGACTTCCTGTAGTGAAACCGCGGGTCAGACGGAGCCAGCCGTTCTGTGAGGTGTCACTACAGCTGGAGGGAAATCACCCCTCTCACCCTCATATATCCGTGACCAGAAACACCACGAGCGGATTAGTCACGCCTCGGCCTGCTCGTATTTACATTAGCAGTGGATTTCACACCCTGATCTCTGCTCCACCTCTGTGTCTTACAGTCATGCATCTCAGCTGCTACAGTCCGATCGCCCCGGGTGGTCCTGCGGACCAACGTTTGTAAGAGCTGTGCTTTAGAAAAACGAGCCGTGGTGCTTTTTTTCCAGCACAGCTTATCGTGCAATTCAATCATGTGTGCTGACGCCTCTCTCTTTGTGTGTGTTTTCCAGAGGACCAGATCCCTCACGGCTTCCCCACCATAGACATGGGCCCTCAGCTGAAGGTGGTGGAGCGAACACGCACTGCTACCATGCTCTGTGCCGCCAGCGGGAACCCCGACCCGGAGATCTCCTGGTTCAAAGACTTCCTGCCTGTCGACATTAACAGCAGCAATGGACGAATCAAGCAGCTCCGTTCAGGTATAAAGAACTCTGTAAACATACACAAGACAAATAAGCTTGAGGAATAAAGATGCTGATTGTGAGCATTAAAGTCGGCGCCTGCTGAACGTGATTTTTTTCTAACCTCAATGACGAAGACAATAGAGCGCACCAGTGAGTGGCCAGAGATTCTTTTCCCATTCATTCTTTCCTTAAGGATTTCAGAAAATTCTTCAATGAAGAGTTCTAAGGCTTGAACCAAACCAGCTCCCAGATAATCGCATAGCAACATTTGAATCAAGCGTTTAAAAGTAATTGAACATTTAAAAAAAGGCTGCGTGTTTGTTTCATGAGGTAATGATGGGATTGAATCAGAGATTACAGTATAAAACAAAATCACTGCCTTCCGTTCAAAGGTTTAGGGTCTGTAAGATGGTTCTTTTTTTAAAGAAATTAATATTTTTATTCAGCTAGTATTGATAAAAAGTGACACTTAATGTAATCATTAATTCGAATCAATGTGGTTATCAACTGTAAAAATGTATTAAAATACAGGCAAGCATCACATTAATAAAGGTTATTTTGAAATGCATTACTGTGAGAAACAGTTATGCTAAATTGTGATAATTATAAATGATGCATATTATAAATGCAGCCGACTTTGAACCTATTTGATTGAAAGTGTCAAATACTACACGCTTGGTTTTCAGTCACTAAATCTCTATGGAGGGAATGAATGGATTTTTCACTTCTGGAATTCTACTATTGCGTATAACAAGTGACATTTCAGTTCCAAAGGAGCCTCCGGTTTCATTTCATGTCTTAAAGTAAGCGGAAACAAACAGGAAGACAGAGTGGCTGGCAGTTATTATTCACATAACCCTCCGGTTAGGACACACAAACATGATTAACATGACAGCGCAGTGATTTGTTTTGATTAGAATCGTCGGCCCTTGTCAACAATCATTTCCTGCGTCAGTCGTCAAACAGCTCGGTATTTGTCAAATTATTCCCTTTCGGCCAATCCATCTCGCTGCTACCAGACAATCACATAATTTATTTGTTTGGATACAGTCCATTATTTGATCCTGAGATTAGCTTTGCTCTCCAGCCATTAGCGCGAAGGCCTTTTTCCATTAACGAATGCTAATGAAACAATTTTTCAATTCGTGACCTTTACAGAACACCAATGAACAAATAGGAAAAGCACTCATGATTCAATATCTCCTGCTTCAAACGGAACCTTAATCTCACTGGAACATGTCATTGTGTACGAGTAATTACCACCAACCTCGCCCGAGCAGGTGATTCTGCCCTGAACATCAATCAACAATCTGTTTACAATGCAGCCCTGTGATACGCAGACCGGGAGACCACATCTGATAAAGAGAGATGGGAAATATAATCCTGCGTTTCTTGATGTAAACACTCATAAGACTCGGAGTCCAGCGTCCAAAGGCCGTTCAGATATCCCAGCGTATTCCTGTGGACCCTTTTCACATTTTGCTCCAATAGTGTTTCTATTACTTCCCAACAGAGAACTAAAATATGACGAGAACACAGTTTTATGTCATTTAATGCAAAGCTAATACAACAAGAAATAGAGTACTACAAACTTTTCTAGATTTGCAGTGTTGTCCTAAAACAAAAGACACTTAGACATTACACAGATTGCCTATTTACATAATTATAGCACTGTCTTTGTGATATGATAGTTAGCATTTTCAGGCATTGTTAGAATAGCGTTTTTAAAAATTACAGACAAAGAGGCAATTAACAGTGTTTGATGCTGATTCTTACATGCGTTTGGTGCTTATCAAGAGTTAATTTTAGGCCCTGTTAATTACTGTGGAAATGCACAAGTCTGTGAAAAGGGTCCATGGTTCAAACAGAAATCTTTTTTTAATTTCTGCAACATTTATGTATGCTACGGACATGAATGATGCCTGGAATCAAGCGGCTTCTTGAGGTGTGCAATTGCTATTATAAGCAATCGAAAGATTTTTAGACGTGCGTTACCGATTTTTACCCACTACGCCAAAGTAAGCTCTCAGGCAGAGGTGATTTATGATGATTGGTGTGCAGATCTTTATGAACAGAGATGTGTCGGGCTGATTATTGATTTCTCTTCAGTAAGATAATGGATGCCCAGCTTAGCTGCTGTTTAACGTCTTAAATACAGCCAGGATTGATGTCTCTAGACTGCCGGCGAATGGAGAACTCTTACTACCAACTGCAAAAATTAACACAATCTCAAGTTTTTTCTCCCTCTAGCCATAGTGAAGATATAGTAAAGTCTTACTATTCTTTATTATGCTCGTGCTACACTGCAGACTCACCTTAAAGTCCTCAGTCCTGTCCTGGGCTTTCTGAGGGTCCCAGTGTACGCCAGGCTCTCTGTAAACTGCTGATGGACCACAATCCACACAGTTTACAGGGGCTTCCTCATGTCTCTGACCCCCTTCCCGGATCCGCACTGTTTTCACATGATGGAGGGTTGACTTATGATCCAGATTGATGTGAATCTGCATCATAGTTAACAGACTTCATATGGGCTCTTTTTGATTGAAATCTTTCACACATCAACATATGGCAAAGGATCTACTGTAGAAAAAAACACATATAGGTTTGTAAATCAAAATATAATTCGATTTCGCTCAGAAAAAAAAAACTTGCCAGGTATTTGAAGCCTTTTCAAGCCTTTTCCAAAGTTAAACAAGTCTCTTTTGTAAGTAATAAGACTCAAGGGTCGGTGCAATAAGATCGAACTATCACTTTGCACAAAAAGGTTTTCTTCTGTGTTGCATCAGACAACTGCATTTATTTAGCACAGCTGTGGTCGGATCCAAAGGCCGAAGTTGTGCTGGAGGTAGATGTGCATCACTGTAAAAATAGCAGGAGACCCTTGTGCAGAGAGAGATGAAATTATTACTGGCTCACAAGAATGAGTCATTTAAAGGCCAAAACATGCTCTACACAAGAACGCGAACTCAGAGACTTTTTCAGGTCATCCCTTGCTGTGCGTAGTTTAGATTAATTAAACCTGTAGTGTGTTTGTAGCCAGCTATCTGAATAACAACACTTCTATTTTGATTGCACAGCATTTTAGCACAGAGTACCGGGGAACATCACGTGCTTGCATAGAGTATGTTTCTGGCCTGAAGCAGCAATGTTAGCTATGTAATGTAAATTAACACACGCTGAGAACAGAAGAGCCAAAAGTCTTCAGTCGAAGATTGTACAGTACATGCCGAAATCTTTTTCTCCTGTTCATCTTTCTCTCCTCTTTTCTCTCTAGCTCTCTCTTTCACACTAACAGTTCTTTTTAATCTTATTTGCATTCATATTACCTCACCAGGTGGTACACCAATCAGAGGTAAGAATGCTGAAAACAGAAAATATCCAAATGCGTCATCTTTCGATTCCTCTTTCACCCCCCAAGTGTCCCCCTCCATCACCCTGTCCCCACCCTCTCTCTCATTCTGGAGTCTTTCTCTTTGTCTTCCTCCTCGTCTTCGATCCGGCCTCGTCTCTGTGCATGAACCTCTGCTCGTCTGTCTCACTAATGGACGTCTGATTCAGTCTTACTGAAAAAATATTCATCACTAATAATAAATAATACTAAGCAAAGATGCGTCTGTCATAAACATATTCATAATATTTCACCCCAAAATTACATTTTGAATGAATTACACTTAATATACTTATCTTTTAATGCTTTAAAATTGTTATATGTATACAACTTGTATACTTGATTTTAGTTACATTGTGGTCTATTAGTATACTATAATATAGGTTGTTATTATTATGAATATATTATTTTACAGGTTTTAAATATATTGTTTTAATTATTGTATCTTGCTGTTCACAGTGGTGAAACTAAAATGGTGCTCATATAAAACAGTAATAAGTATCATAATTGAGAAAAATATGTTTTCAAATCTGTAAACTATGCATGTCTGAAAACATTACACACAAATGTGAAATTAATTTCTGCATTAATAATCTTTGCAGAAATGTTATACATGCTGTATTTATATTAATGCATTTTCTATAATACATATTATTTTATAATATGTTATTTTGAGTATCATTATTGAGAATAGCAGAAGTTTATAAAAGTATATGGGTGAATACATTACAATAAGAATCTGGGGAATGTGCTTAAGTGTCATTTTCAGCTGAACTGACCTTTACTTACTGTCCAGATGACCGACAGTCTGTCTGGTCAATAACTGAGCAGAGCTGCAATGCGGCTTAGGAAATTGTGAGATACCTGGACAACATCTCATTCCCCGCAGTAATGTCATTATTACAGTTGGTATTCACCGAGCGCCTCTCGTCTCCAGGCGTTTAGCAGAAGAGTCCAGAACGGCCAAACTGAGGAACAGAAAGCTCACCGCTGATATGACAGGACTGATGTAGAAGATTTGAATGTAACTCTTTGAGTCCATCTCTTCAGAGGGATTTTCAGGACGAGAAAGTGAGAGGGCAGAGCAGCATCCTTTAACATCAGTCTGAGCACTTCAGATGTAATAAGTGATAGAAAGAAAAGCGGGTTTCCTGATGACTAGAGAAGAAGAGACCGTAGATCTGTTCCAAACGCTGCTGAGCTGCTGAGTACTGTGTCAAAAGCCAAATTAAAAAGATGGCGGTAACACTTTAGAATAACGTTCTGTTGTCAGTCATTTATAAGTGATTAGTTAATGATGACATGTGATGAAAACATTCACAAATGATTAATACGTGATTATTATGTTTAGTTAAGTCATACATACTTTTGTGCTTTTCAACATGTCACAACTTACAACTCACAACATAATAATCACTTATTAATCATTTGTGAATGTTTTGTGGATAAACATTTCATCATTAACTAATCACTTGTGATGACTGACAACGGAACGTTATTCTAAAGTGTTACCAAGATGTCTTATTTTGTCCAAAATCTAACGTCACATTAAATGTAAATAGCAATAAAACGAGTTGAAATTGTTTCCGCACACAAGGGATCATTTTTACCACCACTACAACAAAATAAAGAGCCAAACACATGCATTAATTGTGATTTATGCTTTATATTATGCTGACAAAGAGGGTGATGAGAAACGTAGTAAATATTTACTTTTAGTTTAATGCATTCAGCATATTGTTTATCCAAAGCAGCTTGCATTTTATTTAAGCTACACATTGAGTTATTTTAGAATTGCATGTTCAGTATCAGTATCAGTAACAGTATATACATTTTCATTATAATCTAAATCAGAAGTTTTAGTAGGCTATTTTATTTATTCAATTTTTATGTCTATATATTTTTCATTAAGTGTTATTTTTATTAATTTAGTTAGATGCCTTCTTTTTATTAAAAATATTGGCAACTAAGTACATTAAATTGTTTAAAGTTTAAATTAAATATAAAAGAAAGTCCATATTTTCTTTAACTTCAGGTATTGTTTATTTGAAGTATTGACTTAATTTTTAGTTTTAGTTGAATATAAAGATCGTGATTGTTCTTCTAATTGATGCTTTTACAGCTCACACGGGTTGGGAACAGATCTTGTGTGTGTGTGTGTGTGTGTGTTTGTGTGTGTTTGAAACAGTCACTCTTCTGAGTAATCCACTCGTGGAGCGAGGTTAATGCTCAGGTCTCATGCACTCACAGTCTTTCGATTATGTTTCTATTGTTAATGCACACGTTTAAACCCATCCCATAATGCATTTCAGGAATACTTCTGAAATACACGTTGACAACATTTTTAGTTCTCTCGGTGTGCTTCCATCCTCCACAGACTGCATGATGTATGTCACATCACGCAAACGAACCACACTGCCATACTAATGAGCTTATGATTTTTGTGTAAACACAATGTATATGAACTTCTTGTGTTAATTAACGTGTTATCAACAGAAGGCTGAACCCAGGTAAGTCACACTGAAAAGACAGGGATAATGAAGTGCAAGTTTTTCAACATATTGCTGTCAGAGAAAAAACAACCTTTAGGTTTTAGTCCACCTGGATTTGCATTTGTTTACAGAATTTCTTGTCAGTGGATGCGTTGAGGATGTATTGACAGTAATTGCAGCGGCTATATTATGTCTTGATAGATCCATTCTCTCTTCTCGGCTCGCAGAATAGCAGAGCTTATGTACAGTGGCGTTTATAGCTGGCATAGCCTGCAGGTCTTTTTACTTGCCACAATGAATAAATAGCTCAGTTTGCTTTAGATTTATTGAATTTCAGAATGAAAGATGTTGCTCTTTTCTTTCTGTGTTTAGAGAGACGAGAAAGGTCATGTGGCAGCCGAGTGTTAGTCAGTGCAGTGTTGTTTAGGCAAAAAAATCATTTCTTTTCCTCAGGCCGCCCTCGTTTAAAACGATGGAGGTTGAGATTGTTTGTGATTGTGTGTGTGTGAGAGCGTTTGTGATGGTGTGTGTTGTGTTTGCAGGGGCGCTGCAGATCGAGAACAGCGAGGAATCGGACCAGGGCAAGTACGAGTGTGTGGCGGTGAACAGCGCGGGAACACGCTACTCCGCTCCTGCCAACCTCTACGTCAGAGGTAAGATCTGCAACCGAATCCCCATCCCGTTTCACCTCCATCTGCTTTCCGTACAGGCTTTACCACAGCAAGAACAGGACCTGTCACTTAAAAGCTCACATTTCTCTTTAATCACCCTTTTGTCTTTTTATAGAAACACGGTTCTGCAGCGGAGAATTTTTCTTGTTTAAATAATCACGAAATGATTGTCATTTTACTAAATTAATGATATTTTATTTGGTTTTATTTTTAAAAAGTTATTTTTATTGAAGTAAAGCTTAAAATGTATACATTACTATAAAAAAAATCTCTCT
>JAUCNO010001758.1:2852755-2867248 GCA_032353835.1 Enteromius viviparus | reverse complement strand
ACGTCAGAGGTAAGATCTGCAACCGAATCCCCATCCCGTTTCACCTCCATCTGCTTTCTGTACAGGCTTTACCACAGCAAGAACAGGACCTGTCACTCAAAAGCTCACATTTCTCTTTAATCACCCTTTTGTCTTTTTATAGAAACACGGTTCTGCAGCTGAGAATTTTTCTTGTTTAAGTAATCACGAAATGATTGTCATTTTACTAAATTAATGTTATTTTATTTGGTTTTAATTTTATAAAAAGTTATTTTTATTAAAGTAAAGCTTAAAATGTATACATTACTATAAAAAAATCTATATATATATATATATATATATAGTGATAATATAGATTTAACAAGACAAACATGTAATTTTACTGTAAAATACTAGTAATGAAAAGTATGATAAACCTTATGATTAATATATATTTTTTTATTTAAGGCAATATTTTTACGGATTTGATTTTATTATTTTTATTTATTTTTGTAATAAAACATTTTAGAACACATTGCTGCTAATATGAAACATTTGAATCAGTAGATTGTAAAATCCTGAACTGATTCGCTGAAATCATTTAAACTTATTTACTGTAAAATTATAGCTTTATCTGTGCAGCTAATATACTTTCATTGTAGTTGGTTTAGCTGTTACATTGATTCATTTTTCAGCATTCATCAGTGAACTTTGCTGTTTTTGTTATTTTTGATATATTTCATGTTTTAACTTTTTCAATATACTTTGATAGCTGTGAGCTTTTGCAGCCTTTCACCATCTTAAAAGTCTTAAAGGTACAGTAACGACAGCAGCCAGAAATCAGAGAGAGGCTGAAAATATTAAATGAAGTTTTTGGCGCTATAAACCTTTGATTAGCATTATAAATGAAGTTCAGGGACAGGTGCAGAATATAGTTAAAAACAGTAAAGAGTAGCAAATGAGATCTGTGATGCTACTGGTCACAAAGGCTGGTGGAAATGGAAGTGTTGTCAGAGCATCAAGGAAAGGACCGTGTTGAGACTTGCAGGCCAGAATGGAGAATCCCTTTGTGGAAATCCCCTCATTAATGTCGGGATCTATTACAGCAGATATAGAGACCACTGAAGCCTTGTTTCAAAGAAAAGCCTTTTATTTAACAGCCACTTTTGCCTGGCAAGTGCTTAAAGGACACTTCAAATTCAGCCCTTTAAATATGGTAACGCGTTGTTCTTTGATAGTGTGTTTTGAATATTGCATCCGTGTGTGTTTGAAAGCAAAGGAAATGAGAACTAGACACAAATCTGTGTCCATAAATTCTCCTGGTCCTTCTCCTCAAGCCCTCGACCAATCAGAGAGAAACTCATATAAATGATGCATCGTGCAGATCGTATCATATGAATTCTCTCGGGAGCCCTTTGATCTTACGCAGACCGCACGCACTCTCAGGACATGCCATTTGATGAATGACATTTAATATATATGTATGAGTATCTGATGCTTTATGGCGAGACAGGGAGATGTTCTCATTTTGTTAGTCCATGAATTTTTCACTCAAAGTGTCGTGCTTTTATTGCTTTTCTATTCAAGGATTTACTATTGATTTGACTTCATGGTTAAGTAAACTCTATAGGCTTATCCCTGTGTATGTGTGTATGCATTAATCTTGCATTGTTATTCTATAACGTATGTTCAGGGCTGGACGATATAGCAGTTTAAATACAAGGTTTTTTTATCATTCTGTTCAATCAAATAGATAGTCTTTTTTGTTTTTCAGAAAATGAATGATAAAAAATGTATCGGTTTACATTATTTATTTTAATTAGGTAAGTGGTGTTTGCTATACATAATGGTAGTTCCCTACATACACATTTTAATAAAACATTTGAAGGCATATAAATTGCCATGAATGTTTTGAGCAAACAATCCACTGCATCATTGATTCATTGAAACTGAAAAACTGATTCACTGAAGTAAACTCATCAATGTTTTCAATACAGAAGTTTAAATGAGTTATTTCATATCCTCAAGCAACAGCCAGCCAAAATAATATTGCAGTGTAAATATTCAATATATATCGACCAGCCCTGCTAATAAGAGTTTCTGTATGCTGTGATGTGGTTTTGTTCTTCTTTATAGTCGGACTAACTAGAGTCTCTCTCCAGGTGTTCAGACTTCACTGACACACACGTACTCTAACAGATCCCTTCTGAACGCTGTGTGTGGGCCTGTGTGTGTTTGTTTAGTGCATTTCCTTCTTGTCTCTCTTTTACTCTAATTTCTCTGTCTTTTTTCTCTGGGTTCAACTGCAGTGAGTAGGTGTTTATCACTGTATATAGGATAGATCATTCCATAATTGCTTATCCTTTCATGTGAAAAATTATGTGTTGTTCACTCTCATTCTCATGTGCCTTATCACACTGAGACCCTCAAGCACTGTTGAGGGTCTTGCATCATGCTTGTTCTGTGTTTGTGTGTGTGTGTGTGTGTGTGTGTGCGTTTGTAAATAGACATGCAGAAAGAGATGACATGCAGAGGCACATACTGTAGGTTAAGTAATTTATTTTCTGTGCACAGTTGCATATAAACAATTCAGTACTTTTTTATCACTTTGTAAAAATTCATACTTTCTAAGGTAGTGTTTGGGTTAGTCCAAAGTAATTCTATAGTCATTGGTTGCACAGCAAGACAAGAATGCATGTTAAAGTGCCGTATTTTCTGGAGTATAAGTCACTATTTTAAACATTTACAATACAAGAAAAAGTCTAGTATGGATGTGTGAGTGTGTCCATGTTCTCGTCTCACGTCTTTTTTATGGATAAGCGGAATATTTGCCTGTTTTACTCTCTCTGTTTCTCCTTGTCTTCCTCCTCCTCCTCCTCCTCCTCTCTTTTGTTTCCCTTCCTCCATCATCATTGCACCCTGCCATCCAAAATCAATCCACTCCTCACTCTCAGACCAGCGGGAAGGTGCGTTCTTTTCACTATCTCTCCTCCTACGCAGAGGGTCGGCCGGTGGACGGAGGCGGCGTGCGTCCCCTGCTGTTGTGTGCCAGTCTCTCTGGAGCTCTGCTCTACCTAAATCTCTCACATCCACCCCTTCCTAATGCATGCTGCTGCTGCTGCTGCCTCGCATATCAGCCTGGCCCTTTTCTTCATGTTGCATGCGTTAAAACTCTGGATGTTTTGTTGTTAGCAGACGTTTGTAGTTTTGTTGGGGGTGTAAAGAGCCCTAAAGCAACTTCTGGGAAGGCTGTTTTCACACTTTTGATTGCGCAGTCCGAACCTGAGATTGGTGCATTGAGTTTTTTTGGCTCTGAACGATGGTGCACTTGAAAAAAAAAAAAAGAAATGTATTAAAAAAATCTACATTTCTGATTTTGGCTTTGAACCACAGTACAAGTACAGTTTATAACAAGTAGAATAGAATAAAGATGCATTATATTTATTTACATAGTTTTGTTTCCTTTTTAGAAATAGAAAAAAAAACTTTAAATAATTTTATTTAAGGCATAATTTCTCATGTTTACTTACTTAAAGTTACATACTAAAATAGCTAATTATATTTAAAAAATAAAAATATGTAGATATATTTTTAAAAAAGTGAAATAATGCATTTAATTAAAATTAAAACAGAAAATACACTTATCCAAAATATTAATACAACAATAGTATGCTATCTCAGTTAAATCAAAAGAACATGTTTTAACTAACAAAACAGAATTACACCTGCATTCATCTATTGTTTTCTTAAAAAAAAGATGGCAAGCAAGTGTGAAAACACCCTTCGACTCATGAGGATTTCAGCAACAATTTGTTTGTCTGAAGTATTTTTATGTACTTGTTCACAGAGGTGTTCTTGTGTGCATGCTCATGTTTTAAGGAGGTGTTTTGTGCAGCGTAGTCTGGTCTTGTTTTTGAAAACAGACGACAGCAGCATCATTCTTTCTAAATGAACAGGCCGATTTGCTGTTGTTCAGCCTGAACTCAGAGGTCAAAGAACAAACAGACGAATCCACCCTTAGCTTAGCGGATCAGACCTGTTTATATAGCAGTTCAAATTTCAAAGATGGCAGCAATCGCCTGTCTGCTCTGCTTCTTCTTCAGAGGGCCTGTTCTGTGGACTGCCAGAAAGCCTTTTGAGCTCTCAAGTATTTAAGCTGGCTAAAGCAGCTTTCATTGTTTGTTTTGGAATCAGCCATTTGGTGAGGACTTCCGATGTGGAGAACAATACAAACAGACAGAAAATATGATGGCGGAAAGCAAAAGAGGTTTTCGTCCCAGTGTTGTTTGTTTAAGAGCGTCATTATCCTTCCAAAAACCCGGAGCGGTTGAACCCGTGCATCTGTTCTTCATATAGAACCAAGACAATGTCCTCTTCATGTCACATTATCACAGAAACAAGCTGTTTCAGTTGGACAAGAACATCGAATGACATTGACAAATGAGCTTTTTCCCTTTGAAGTGTGACTGGACTAGGAAAATAGAAATAACTTACTGTCAAAGAAAAACCAGGACTTACACAGCAAATACACTGAACAATTAGTTTCCAGTTTATTATAAGTTCATACCGTTTATACAAGTTTTACAGCTGAATGCCATAAGTCATAATTGCATTAAGACTTAAAATATAGACAGTGCAGCAAGAAATACATGTTTTATACTTAAAGTTGTACGTGTTTGCTAATTAATGCATTTTTTTGTATTACAGTAATAAAAAAAAATCAACAAAAGAGCAGTGCTATGCATTTTCTATAAGTCTTACTTAGTCTAATGCAGTGCACTTATAGGCTCATCTGCAGAATATATAATGTAGCAACTTTCAAATAACCATGGCAGTGGTTCTTGATAAGGGGTTCTGGTTAGGTTAACATGACCCAGGTCTCTGTCAGTCGTTTCTAGGTCACTCTGATCTCTATTCTGATCATTTGGGTCTTCATGTCTTAATGCATAATTCACTTTATGTGGCCTCGGGCGAGATATCTGCAGCGCTGTTGTTCTGCAGTCTCTCTCATTTGCACCTGCAGAGCAGAAAAGAGACTTTTCAACACGAAAAATCCCTGTAGTTTTAATTCTGATTTCCCTTGTCTATAGAGAACATCCACGCACATCTGCTGAGGATGTTCGCCCAGGTTTTTTTATTTATTTTGCCACACATGCCAAAATGAAGTAAATTGCTGGCCATAAGTATTTCATGCAGGCCAAGAAACAATGTTTTGTTGTTTTAATTAAACTGTATAATTTCCTTCCTGACAATTAAAAAAAAAAAGTTCTTGCAGAAGAAACCTATATGCATCATAGATACATTCTTAATGATAAGTGTTCTATTTTTTAGAAGATAAGCTAATAGTATATATATATAAACATACTTTTTTTTTTCTTCACTTAGTTTTTTGGTTTATGGAGATGCAACCTTATATCAGTGAGAGGCAAACTATGTGTTGCGGTTTCTAACAATAGCCAACCTGGCAGTTCCACTCTTCTTTGGCATATTCTTCTTGGACCCTGAGTTCACGTTTCTCTTTTGGCTTGTTCAGTATTCGTATAAGACTTGTATTTGAGTTGGTTGAATCTGTTAGGCATGGCTTTGATGCTGATTAGAGACTGATTCTCCAATAATCCACCTCAGACCAGAAGATTTTCAGCGACGGTTCAAATGTAGTGTCCATCCCTGACAGCAGAAACATTGAGAGGATCAGGAGTTTGCTTGTTGCGGAATCCCTCTCTGATCACAGCTTGTTTCTGAGAGTTATACAGCTGTGTTTTTTTTCTATTGATCAGACGAAGCTGGAATTGGATTCTTTGTACATTCTTCGATGCATTTGTCTGGATTGTTTTTTCTTGTATTGGTATTTTAGTCCGTAGGTCACACATGCATGCTCTGTTGACTATCGCCTATGTGTGCTTTTTTGCTTCATGCTTGCACGGCTTGGGATTGTTTGTGTGTGTCTGTGTGCATGTGTGTATTAAAACGCTTGTGCATTGAATAAAGCTAGCTACCTGCAATCACCTCCCCTTCTAAAGCTCCTCTCTCTCCTTGCGCTCTCTTTCTCTCTTCTGATGGCGTTTGTGCACGTATGAGTGTGTGTGTTTGACTGCATGCCTAACTGCAAGCTTTCATTGCTCTTTTAACACTCCCAGCTAAATTCTCACGAGATCAGTGACTAAAGTCAGCTCAGCCCATTCTCTAATCTCTCCACGGCCACTGGCATGGCTCACATTGCTCACGCCGGTCTGTTTTACTAGCCAGCAGAGACTTCTCAAACTTTCTTAACAACCTCTAACTGAGTGAAACTCTTGCCATCATGTCGTGATCATCCCTCATGCCCATGGGTAACATCATCCTCTCTATGTACAGTGACTAACGTGGATTAATGTGACGTCTCTCTTACACTCTTACACCTGCAGGCATTCCTGCCCGACTAACAAACTTAACTCAATCCCAAAAGTCCAAACTCTGAGCTTATCTCTCAGAGATGATGATCAGTCCAGAAGCCTCGGGCCACGGACAGTACAGATCACACACCATAAGCACAATTTGCTCAGTGTTTACCTGACTTGAATCAATGAATTTTGCAATAAATATCGATTTACTGGATCTGAAATTCAGCAATATGTTCAGATTGCAAAAACTGAGTTAAAAGTTATGTCTAATAACACTGCCTAACTAATCACTGTTATTGCCTTAACTAGCTACTATTGTTTGTCAGGTTGTCACTTGCAGTTTTTGCATTGCATTGCATAAAGAAGTTTGTAATAGCAATAAATGATGTATAACTACATGCAAATAACCCTAACCATATATATATTATGAGGTACTTAAAATTGTTGAATTTTGTATAAATGTATAGGTGTAGAGCTTTATTGTAATTATTTAAATACAAATATCAATGAACTTCTTCTACTGACTTTACAGTTAGGGTTAGGATGAAAGTTTGGTTTAGGGTTAGTTGCATTTAATTATGCACCTTTTTTATTACTCTAGTACATCTGTAACATGGTCACTGTAAAATTAAATGTTACCAACCTTACCTACAGTAATAATTCATAAATTGGCCACTGTAGCCAAATGCAGCATGTATACTAGGATAGAGAGATGATTATGGTTGGAGTTTGGGTGAAAGTTAGAGCTCTACTTTCCAGAAACTGCATTCAAGTCAAATAAAAACTGAGCATCTGCAATCCCACATACTTTCCTCATTTATCCGCAATCATTTCCTGTGCGAGGAAATGAGCAGGTAATGACAAGGAAATGAACAGGTAATGTTCGGATTTAGAAGTGAGTTTGAGACTGTGAGAAGTGAGACTTGTTTATCCGTGAAATATAGGCAAATGTCTGGCCACAGAGCTCCCTGTTAAACTCAGCTGTCATCTGAAAACAATTTCACTTTATATAAGGAGAGACATTATAAAAGATCAGTTTATTAGCAGGCTCTCCATGGACACTCTCAGAAGTCTACAGAAAATGCTCTTCGTTATGGGTAGCTCTGCAGATCCACAGTGTGTTTGCTATGTTTTCAGAGGACAGGATGGTTTGGCTTTGGCTTCACACCAAATAAATGTGTCTGAGGAGATACTGCTATCAAATTCTGCCGTTAATGATCTAAATAATGAAAAGAAAGAAGTTTACAGTGCTACTTGTAAATGTCTTCATGCCATAATTAAAATAAGGCATATGCAATTTTTTTTTTTTGCCAGAAAGAATTTATAAAATGGACATAAAGCATAACGTATTTTTAATTAACAAACATGCAAAAGGTGGTGAATGTTTGAATATTTTATAAATGACAGGCATTTGAATTCTGTGAAATTCAGTGAAATTTCAGCTTTCAGAGTCTGAATGTCCCTGTTTATATCTGTGAAATGATAAAGGAAATGCACAGTCACAGTGATGAGAAAGTCTAAAGTTCAAATCTGAGACGTGACATTCACCTGTCCGCTGTCTCTTTGAGGTCCTGAGCGTCTGTCAGCCCAAGATAGTGTGACAGAGACCTGAAAGGTTGAAAAAAGCACAGCATGCTTCAGTGCTACTGGACTAAAGCTTAAGAAATGATTTTATGACCACCTTGATTGACGTCCCTCTTCTTCTGCAGTTTTACTATGTATTTGTAATGCAAGCAGAGTTCATTTAGTGATGTACCGTTGAATAGCTTCCGAGTGCTATGGCAGAAATTGAATTTAATGAGACAATAAGGAGACTGGACTATGGAGACAAAAAAGGCCATGAGACGTATTAACTGTCGTAACAGACTCTTATATGTTGAATGTTTGGTATATTAAGTTTCCTTGATTTCGCTTGGCATTTGTCTGTTCAGATTAATCATTAAGATATAGAGAGATTCATATTTCAGACCTCCTATGCTATATTTACAGTACAACCCTAGATGTCATTGGTGTATAGCCAGAGCCATTCCTGAAGCATATTCTCTGCACTCTTGTATCTGTATTCTGCTTCTAACATCATCTGCGCTCCTTCAACAGTCCGGCGAGTTCCGCCACGCTTCTCAATACCGCCTACTAATCACGAGGTGATGCCTGGCGGCAGCGTGAACCTCACCTGCGTGGCGGTGGGCGCTCCCATGCCCTATGTGAAGTGGATGAGGGGAGAACAGGAGCTCACCAAAGAGGAGGAGATGCCTATTGGCCGAAATGTGTTGGAGCTCACCAACATCCGGCAGTCGGCTAACTACACCTGTGTGGCTATATCCTCCCTGGGCATGATTGACACCACGGCTCAGATCACCGTCAAAGGTAAGAGATACCTTAGATACGTCACACAGGATCTGCTTAATGTTTGCGCTTATATGCATGGATAAATATAATAAAAGATGTTCAAGGGTTTTGGGTCGTGGGATGTCTTTGAAAGAGGTCTTTAATGCTCACCAATGTCATGCAAAGCTGAATTTTTTAGCATTATCACATGATCCTTTAGATGTCATGATTTGTTGCCCAAGTAACATTTAATCTTATTCTAATTAATATTAATGTTGAAACTGGTTGTGCTGCTTAATAGTTTGTGCATACTGTAAAATATTAAATAGTTTTGAAAAATAATTATTGTGTAATTGTCTTTACTGATAGCTTCAATGCATCCTTTTCAATGTATCAAGTTAATTATCAGTTATGCATACTACTCTTGCACCCATACAAAGAAGAAATGTATTGGAATACAATTACTTTTGCTTTTAAAAATGTAGAAATAAAGTAACATTTATATTCAAATAAAGTAGTAATATTCCTAAAAGTAATTAAGTATGCTTGGTTGCATTAATTTAAACAAATAAATTGCTTTTCTTAATCTTTGTCCCCAAGTGATTCATACAGC
The DNA here is from genome assembly GCA_032353835.1 of Enteromius viviparus. NCBI lineage: Eukaryota > Metazoa > Chordata > Actinopteri > Cypriniformes > Cyprinidae > Enteromius > Enteromius viviparus. The sequence goes on along the minus strand of JAUCNO010001758.1, from coordinate 2,857,969 downwards.
TAGGGCTGATATCAGTTGTGTACTTAAAGTCGCTGATTATCTGTGATTATCTAGACGGTAATAAACAAAGCTGCTCCAATCAGATTGGAGGCTGGGCCCAGAAACGCTGAGAGTGAAATCTCATCAATAACACACTCGTGGGGATTCCCACCGACCCAGACAGACAGCGCATGCAATTACCTCATCAATGTTTCATCAGAGCTGAAATGTGACAAGGAGATCTCTCTCCTCCTTTTTTCTGCCTTGACAGAGCGAACAGAATCTCTGAGCTCCGAATCCTCATTAAGGATTATTTTTAGGGCTGTGGTGCAATAATGAATCCATTCGAAACATTTCATTGTCCCAAATTGATCATGTTAAACGCTTGCTTGAAAGAGCACACTCTCTTTATTGCTGTGCTGTAAAATCTAGAAAGAGGCTGTCGTTGTCGCAAATACAGTTGTTTCCCCGCAACGCTTTAAAGATTTCAACAATAAAAGGATGCTGAAAAACAAACAGGCTCTCACTGAAGGTGTGAGGCCAGAATATCATACAACCCTAGGAGTGGGTTATTTAAGTATACTTAGTAAGCACAACTCACTCTTAACTAGGTAGAACACAATAGCAAAACCACTCAGAACAGTTAGCTACAGCTTAGCAACACCCTGGCAACCACCAGCAATAACATAGTATCCAGGGCAGGGAAGTAACTAATTTAATGTAATTGGATTAAATTTTACATTTCTCAGACTACAGCAACTGTTTTATTGATTTTGTGATTATTAACATTGTTATTCACACGGTATCAATTAATAATTTATTGACTCTCAATATTTTATTTTCCCAAACATTTTTTGTTCCCTAACATTTTTTGTTAGGCACCCAGGATCCGAGATTTTAAGGTAATAAGGTAATAATTAACACATTTGAATGTTCATGGTAATGTTCACATGACATATGAGTAAACGCTCAAAAGCAAATAAAATGTTTAAATGTTAAGTCTTTTATTATGATAGTTGTTATTTTAAAATGATTTATTTTAATTAATTATTATTAACTTTTCATTTAACTTTGGGAACCTTGATGTAATGCTTAATGCGCTTTATGTTCCTAATAACAATGCATGGAATATATTGTATATATAAATGTAGTTATAAACCAATTTCGAGAGAAAGCGCGGTTGAAACGCAACCCAGCTGTTAGCAATCAGCTAATGATCTCCGCCTATAGCGTAAGCCAACCAGACAAGCAAAAAAACATAAATAAGCCAGATTCCTTCCCTTCAGTATCTCGCTTTTGCAAAACCCTCCCCCTCCCCTCCATTCTCTCCTAATGGGGGGCACGAAGGGTTCGAGCCAACCGCGAGCCTGGCCCTAAGCTAGGGCTGTCGTTACTAGGGCTCGAGGTTCTCCGAACCCCCGGCTCGCCCCCTACAGCACGCCAAACTCGCTTTATTTTGCTACCATTGTTGAAAAAGCGCAAACTCTTGAAAATGCGTTAAAAAAGGTAACGCGTTATTTTTGTGTAATTAATAAATCTAAATTAAAGCGTTAAAGTCGTGTTAAAGTATATATATATATATATTGCATTGCTGTGTGATGTCAGAAATAGAAATTTTCTGTGGTGAGCATAAAGACCCAACTAATTGGTGATTTTCTTTATCATTTCTATCAATTAGTTATTACAGCCCTAGATTCAGTTGCTAAAATCTAATGGGTTTATATGACATGCTCCTGTCAGACAGGATTTGAAGCACTTTAGATGGCCGTGACTTTGAGATGTCCTTCTATGCTTTTGCTATTTACAAAGTCTAGAGCTGCAAAAATGTTTTTTTTTTTTTTCTTATCCATATTTTCAATTTAACTTAAGGTACAACTAGAGGCTCATGGGAAATTAATTCAGTACAGCCAACCGAGAGAACCTCTAACAAAAGCTAGTTTTTATTTAAACTAAATCTAATAATAAAAAAAGGTAATGTCAAGCCTTTTATGGATCTATTATACATTTTATTTATATTTAGCCTGGTCTAAATATAAGGCTAAGTAAATGCCGGCCAGTAAATGTGTGTCAATATTGAGTGTTCATCTTGAATGTTAACTCTAACGGCTGTTAATGGATATTTTGTTTTGACAGGAACTCAGTTCTGGTGTCTTCTGGATATTGTGCCCATTAAAAATGAGAAGGGAGAGGTGGTGCTCTTTCTAGTATCACACAAGGACATAACAGACAATAAGAAAGTCCAAGATGAAGAACAGAGTCCAGAAAGAGGTGAGTGTCGCCACCTGAATGATGGGACTTACCAAGTAAATATATTACAATCACAGTAGAACCAAAATACAAGGTTTAAAAAACTAACTAACCTTTTTAAGATTTTAAGTCCATAACATTTTATTAAGTCACAATGGAGTTTTTACATCAATCTCACGGTGATTAAAACATATTTTACCAGGTGTAATTGGTAAGAATGACCACACTAACCCACCCCTAAACCTACCCGTTACAAAAATTGTAGTGATGTGTTGTTCGTGAACGAGCTGGCTCTAAGAGCCAATTCTTTGTAGCGAACGAGAAGAGCCGATTCCTGTCGGGGCGAGCCAACTCTTCTAAGGGGGGTGTGGCTTCATTTGGAAACACCATACGGCTAATCACATGGGAGGACCTACTAGGATCACACAATTATATGAAAGAAGGAAAGGGAGAGCATGCTTTAAAGATAGCGAGTGTGTAGTGGTACATGCCAGGTACACAGAGCGACAGAGAGAAAAAAACAGGACAAATAATTAATGTTACAGAGACGAGAAATCACATCCCTTCCAAACTGAGGCATCTCATGTTTCTCGATGCCAATCTGCACTAAGTGATTTGTTATATATGTTTATTATATATGAGTTTTCCCTTTATTTAGGTTATTTGATTTGTTTGCTGTGGTTGTGTTCAATTGTTCAATTAAAGTTTTTAGGAAAATGCTAAATAAGAGTAACTGTATTTTTTTTTATGAAAAATTGATAAATTGGTCTAAAATAGAAGGCTCTGAGTGATGCTAAATAAAGAGCCATTTGAAAAGAGCTGAAATCTTGATTTACAGGGTTTTATGAGCACATGTGTTCTCTGGGTTATAATTATTAAAATGTATTGATTTAAAAAATAAGGGATTTGTATAGTAGCTGTCATCCAATGTTTTTGCAGTGGATCCGTAATTTTGATTTTCTACTTTAGTAAACCTACTTTTGTGCTGGTGGGTAACAGAACGTAGAAACCATTACATTGATTCTTACATAATTTGCTGCTTGTTAAGCCAGTCTCTCAGATACCCTTGGTAATGAGGGTAACCTTTCGAAATACAAAATGAAAACAGTTGTATTGTTGTTGTGTAGAACAAAGAAAACAATAAAGAGAGAGAAAAGCAAGAGAGTCATAATGTGTAAAAAAAAATGGCTGCATAGAGTGAAAGTAGGTACAGAGACAAAGAGCAAAGAGAGAATGGTTTCAAAAGAGCAAAGTATACTTTTATACATACAGCAACGCTTTCAACCTCATACGGTATGCTCTACAAAGCTTATTACGAGATGATTATTCGTATTTTCGCTTAATTCCACTACTCTTCATACACACACGTCAAACACCTGGTGTAGTGAGTGTCATACTTAGCAAGCTTATCCTCTGTTTCTCATTCCCTCTCTCTCGTTCTTGGCTAAAGAATCGTGTGTTTTGGATGCTTCTATAGACCAGCAGCATCTCATGTGGTGCTCGCTGTTACAGTAATCCTGACACCTCTCCTCCCCAGAGAGAAAGAGAGAATGGACTGATAAAGAAAGAGACACGCACAAAACACAGGGAGGTCCGGGAAGAAAGCTTGGCACGGAGGTGTGAAGCTCCCTTTAGTGGCCTGAGCTTGAGCCAAAGCATGGTTACTGTTCATTTGGCTGAAGGATAAACAATGTACTGGCTCCGGGAATAAAATATCTGGTCAATGATGTCGGCTCATTAAAAGTGAATAATTGGAATCAAATTAAAAAGTGTGAAACTTACATTCTTAATTATGTTGACTAAGCCAAATATTCTTTATAATTATAGCAGGGTTGGATTTATATATAATAAGGGGTAAAAGGCCATTAAATACAATTAAAAAGAATGGAATAAGAATTTGGAAAGAGCGAGAAAAAAGATTTTTAAGACATCTCATGCAAGAGGCTGACAGATGGCCCTCTCTAAATTAGTCATGTAAACTAAAGTCATCAATTAAAATCAACACTTCAGTGAAGGGTAGGCTGACGGGAACATGTTAGTTAGCATTTAAGAAAGAAGCAGATCTCCTTTAATGTTTTTCCAAATTTCATTTTCACCCCAAAACATAACATGCACTGTTAAAAATGTGTGAGAAGAGCCAGTAAGATATAGAGATTTTTTAAAACTGTATTTTTACTGTAGTAAATAAACAGTGTAAATGTAAGAAGCATACTGTATATAAGTAATAAATACAGTATAATTATGTATTTTTGTTCCAAAGGTTGGAGTTGACATTAGAAAAAATAATACACATCAGAATGACTCTGAACACTGAACAATGAGTCGGTCTAGAGAAGGAAGGAGAAGCAGCACAAACTGAATCATAATCTAAATTGGCATCTTTCAGCTTCTAAAAGCTTTAATTGTTTATTATAAATTTGCCTGTTTATTTCCCACTGTGTAATCGATCTGTGTTCGTTATTGTTTAAATAAATTACTCTTTTCTTCTCTTTTTTTAATTTGCTGTGTTTTCGTTGGGTGCATTCCTCTTTTGTCATATTTACAAACCCTTGATAAATAATGAATGCAAATGTAATTTGATTTGAGCGGACAGTGCTAATAGCTAAATGTTATTTCGTTCAGAGGGTTGGGGTTTGGGGAATTCGCTATGGCTTAAGTGAAGTAATGGTGGAAATATGTGCTCTGTGCTTAGACGAGGAGACGGGGCTGGAGGTGCACAAGGTCACACGGCCACCGGGCTTCAATGCCAACCGGCGACGCAGCAGAGCTGTGCTTTACCAGCTGTCTGGTCACCTGCAGAAGCAAGACAAGAGCAAACTCAAAATCAACAATGTAAGTCACGTCAAGTCACTTTTATTTATGTAGCGCTTTTAACAATACAGATTGTAGCAAAGCACTGAACATTATCAAGCAGAAGAACAGAGTAATGGTAATGTATAATGACGAGAATTAAACTTTATTTATCAAATGCAGAGACGGTCTCTGTAG
>JAUCNO010001758.1:2834746-2847753 GCA_032353835.1 Enteromius viviparus | reverse complement strand
TCTAAGCAAATTCATGAAAACGCAAGGTCCACTACAGAGGACACAAGTCAATGGGCGGGGTCTCAGGAGGATATAAAACATGCTTTACTTACTTGATGTAAAAGAAGGTGTATATTTTTATAGGATGGAGGTCAGAGAACTGGGACTGACCGTAGTGATTGACTGCAGGAAGTGTCCTCTGCCCTCCGTGTTCTACAAATCACTGCTCATGGTTCAGGTGAGGATCTGCTTAGAAAACAATCATCACCACCAACTTCCAGAATCAACATCTCAATACATCATTTATGCACACTATCTATAAATGATGTTGTCCAATAGGTGGCAGTCAAGAGTACAGCTGCAGTCAATCGTTCATCATATTTCACACACTAATCTATATCCTTGATGATTGACTGTGTGTGTTATACAGGAGCAGGCCCTTCATGCAGTACACACTATCTTGATGCTTGTTGAAAAAGATGCAAATCCTCGACCGGAAAAACATCCAGGTCTGCAGGTAATTAACACCCTAAAAACACACAGGTTGTGTCCTGCAATTACTCCTTCATGGAAACCTGCAACCTTTTAATTAACACCTAAAGCCTGCTTCGGTTCAGATACTTTCAGCTCTGGGTGTTGATCTGGGGTTTGTAGGCTCATACAATATACTGTACCTGTTACTATTATGCAAATGCTGAACACCTTTGGTATTCACATTTTTTAAAAAGCAGTTATTTATTTTATTCAGCAAGGATACATTAAATGAATCAAAAAGAATATTCTAATATTCTAAATTGTAATGATATTTCACAATATTACTGTTTTCACTGTATTTTTTTTGTTCAAATGAGACTTGGGTCTCACACACATATAGTATAGTGCAATAAAGTGCATGATCTTTTCTTCCAGATAGATGTTGTAACGTCACTAAAAGCTCTTCATAAGACGGTTGATGGACAGCAGCTGACCTCTGACCTTGGCGGATCCTTCACTTACAGTCATGAAGACTGGCTACAGTTTCACCAGGTAGGAGGAGAGCAATCACAAAAACACCCAGTAATGCTGCCTTCTGATTGATATATTATTCTTTTGAGTGAATACTGACAGTCTTGATGTGAAATTTGTAGATCCAGGCAAATATAAAATGTTGAATTTGGGCCATCATGTTTTGTTTTATCATGATTTGCACTTTTTGCAACTTCGAGGCGCTCTAGTGGGAACACACCTGGACATGTCAATGATTAAACACTTTTTGGTTGTTGTTGCGTCAGTGCTGTGGTTAATGATTCACTGAGTCTGTCATTCATTGGCTCCTCCCTTTCTCTACTTTAAAGTGCCCCTATTATGCCTTCTCAAATATGATCTTTCATGCAGTGTGTCATGTAGCTGTACGGGAACATAAACTATTGGCAAAGTTGTGATGCATATATCCGCCCACGTTCTATGTCACGAGCAACTTGTTATGGCAATGGCCGTTTCATTTTCCGACACGCTGTAGCGGTAGACCAATCATAAAGGACTGCGCCATCTGACCAATCACAGCAGTGAGGGCTCACAGGAAGGCGACTGATTCTTCGAACTGCTTCATACGAGTCGTTTACGAATCATTTAGAAATAGGGTAATATTAAATCTATTTTTGGAGAAAACTAAAGTCTTGCATACATGTAAACCTGTTTTAAGAGACTCATAAAACAATATTAGCCACCTTTAAAATGGCATAATAGCATAATACCCCACAATATAAATGATGCAACAAATTTGCATGTGCACATTTGCATCAGTGATGTTGTCATACCACTTACTCACTAAACATTTACTTCTGTAATATGTTATTGAGTAATCAGTTCTCTCAAACCATCAGTCAGCAACTGTTCAAACACTTGTAAACAGACGAAAGTCAACTTGCACAAACATTTCTGACCACAGCAAATGGCTCTTTATAGTTGTTCTGTGTTTGGCCAACTGCTCTTTAATTTACATATGTAACAAACTGGCCTTTCCTAATCTTATGTTATGTGAATTGATTAGAAACAAAATGTCATGTTGATGACTAGCAGCTACCTTCAGCTGTCTGCCTGCTGACCACATGCATGGAAATGTTTGTTGAACAAACAGCTGAGTAAGCAGTAAATAAATTATAATTTAACGTGTGTTTTGCATGTTTGTCTTTCAGAAACTTTCTCTCTTTCAACTGGACCTACAAGCAGCATCTTCATTACTGCAGACAGCAATCAGGAGACTCGATGTTAAAAAAACAGATAACTCAAAGGTAACTTTGGATTCTGCGTGCTAGTTTCTGAAAGGGTACATGAATACAGAACTGTATTTAACAGCTATAGATGCACTGATATTCAAATTTCAGAAATGTCTGATATCAAAATTCGATGCAATTTTGTCAAAATAAAATAACTGCAATCAATCATTTTAATTGCTATTTATAAGAATCAAATGTAATATTGTACAATGTGTACAAAACATTATCCCCCAGTTTCACAGACAAGGCTTAAGCTAGTCCCAGACTAAACTGCATGTTTGAGCTGTCTCAGATGAAAATATCTTGCTCTCATGTATCTTAAAACATGTCAGTGTCAGTTAAAATGCTCACCTGTAATATTTTCTTATAAGGCATTTTTGTAAAAGTTGCTTAAATATCTTAATTTAACTAATGTCTAGTCCTCTCTTAAGCTAAACCCTGTCTGTGAAACCGGGCTCGAAACGCAGCAAAATAAAGTGAACACTTTAAAGTTGGCATGAAACGGAAAGTGTAATAATTTCTGCCCTATTGCGACTTATATGAAATGGCTTCTCGTTTTTAAAAAAATCAATAAATAAAAAAGAAATGGATTGAATCATTATCATTTTCTTAAATGAATAAACAAAGCAATATCCTATTAAAAATAAAAATGGTCCATTCTGATTTCATAGTCACTTAAAAAAAATCTCTTTGCTTCAAGGACATGAAAAACAGCATTTTTGAAGGGAATAAATCATCCAGAAATAAGTCAATTCAATTAATTTAGATTATTGAATGATTTATTCCGGTAAAATCCTGTCTAGGTAGGCAGCTCACTAGCTTTGACCTTTCCCACCTCTTTATAGCTTTTTCTCACCGTGATGTACATCTCTTCTCACTTGATTCTCTCTCATTACCACCTGCTCGTTTCTTGCTGTCTATCTTTTCATAGCTTTTTTCTTGTTTTTTCCCCCTCCTCTGTGACCGGTTTCTCTCTCCGCTATATTTTGTTTCTTCACTTTTCTCTTGTATTTCCTTCACACCTTCGTCTGCTGCAAGTGACAAATACACTTGCTCCCTTTCTTTTTCCTCACATGTTTTTTCTCTCTCATAATCATGTGCTCATTTGCCTGTATTTATTCTTTTTCTCACTATTATTTTTATTTCTTCTCAACTCCCACATGAATTTCAGATGTGTCCAGTGTCGCTCGTCTCAGTGTTTTCCTGTTTAATCTTGTTTTCTCACCTATTTCTTCCACCATTTTCCCACACATTCTTTCTTTTCGTCTTTTCTCTCTTCATTTCCTCTCACTCCACAGGTGTCAACCATCATATTCTCCACTCACAAATATGTTTTTGTGCTTCGTATTTTTTTCCTCGGAAGCCATTTTCCGCCTGCTCTGCCGAACAAAACACAGGAGTGATATGGTTATCACTGTTTCATGCTGCTGCCGCACACATACAGTACACCATCATTGTTATCATTCAGAAAAGCCAATATGTCATGTCGGCTGCTTCTCGAGTCAGAATCAAGTATTCCAAAGAGCCGTGTAATAATTCTACTGTATATTGTTTTAGTTTGCCGTGTTCTCAGGACGGCACAGACAGGAGCGGCGGGATTTTCTGTGATTTAAAAAAATAAATCGATAGAGCATCTCAGACACTAGACAGGCCATCAATCACATCAATTACATGTCTAGCCAAAGACAGTGTGTCAGACAGAATGTATCTGTATTCTCTGTCATACTTACACAGAGTACAGAGTAGAAGTGAGCCATCCATCTCTGCTTTCACCACAAGACTACAGCATGTGCAGACTTCATGCAGTATTCGCTTTTATAAAGAAAGTGTTTAAATAGTATTTAAAATCTTGACGACGAAGCAGAAACGTTTAAAGTGAAGTTGGTGTGTAAAGCAGTGATTCTGATCTATGGGGACTTAACGGGGTTCCAGATATTGTTCATTTTAGAACGGCACAAAATAGATGAGTTGTTATTTGGTTTAAAATAACAGGTAACAGGTAACAGGTAACTAAGTAACTTTTACACGTCTTGAAGATTACACGGCTTGAAGACCCCAGTAAGACGTCACTTTTCATTTTCTAACAGACATACACTCCTGTTCAAATTTGGGGTCGGTAAGAAGTTTTTAAAAGAAGTCTTTTCTGCTCACCAAGGCTGCAATGAATTATTTGATTAAAATACAGTAAGAACTGTAAAGTCATGAATTATTTTTACAGTTTAAATCAGCTGTTTCTATTGTAATGCATTTTAAAATTCATTTTATTCTCTTGATGCAAAGCTGAATTTTCTGCATCATTACTCCAGTCTTGATGATCCCTCAGAAGTCATTCTATCATGCTGATTTGCTGCTCAAGAAACATCTATGATTATTTTCACTTTAGATCACTTTAAAGCATTAGTATTTTCTATAAAAATTGTAAAAACACCTTACTGACCCCAAACTTACAGTATCCTTGAAATCAAAGAATAATTGAGTCTCCAAAATGAGTTTTCATGGTGCATGTTTATACATATTTCTATGTGTTTTTGTGTCTGCTTACTGTATTTGCCAGCTCAGGAACCCTGGGATCTTACATTTTTAATCTCAACTTCTGCAAAGAACCTTTATGCTCTTTGCCAGCCAGTTGCATAAACTTGCAAACAAGTTAGTCATAACTTAAAGTCAGTTGCATAAAAAGCTACAGTAGGCTGCTCTAAATTGAATCTGAAAAGTAAGACCGATTAACCCTTGGCAAATAATTACTAGTCAAACTAGTCCTTAAGACACACAGAGGCTAAGTTTATGCAACAGGTCCCAGCTCATGTGTTCCTGCGCCCCTTTCCAGCCCCGTCCGCCCCCCCACAGGAAGTGCACCTGATCAGTCTCAGCTCCACCAGCATCAAGGTGAGTTGGGCGGCACCACCGGCTGCCAGTCGCCACGGCAACATCGTCAGGTACTCTCTGGCCTATCAAGGGGTGTCCGGCGAGGACCAGCAGCGTCATGAGGTCAAGGACATCCCCGCGGATGTGTCCAGCTACGTGCTGGAGGGGCTGGAGAAGTGGACGGAGTACGTGGTGTGGGTGAAAGCACACACAGACGTGGGTCCAGGCCCGGAGAGCACCAGCACCCGCATCAGAACCAAAGAGGATGGTAATGTTCGGCTCACGGGTGCTCCAGATCTGCTTTCCGCACCTTCTAACTCACCAGCACTAACTCCTCGCTCCGGGTTTCCTGACTGAACGGCATAGAGTGTGATTCTTTCTTTCTTCTTCACGCTGCTGTTCCTCACTCTTCTGTTATTAATGTGCAGCTCTGGTGCAGCAGACACAGGAAGCGAGAGAGCAGGAGCTGGTCTCTGTAGTGGAGCGAAAGTTCAGGACAGCGCCGGTGTTTTGTTCTGTGACTCAGTTTTGGCTGTGCGATGAAAAGGCTCAGAATGAGTGGGTGAACTGAGAGCTTCGGTGGGGTTCACGCAGCACAGCGAGACGCTCCCACACACTAACACAGACCTTTATTTAGAGAAGGTTCTTATAGATGGAGCTAAAACAAGTAGTACTATTACTGTTACCTATAAGGTCAAATGGGTGGGAAAATTCCACAGGCTTAACTGTATCAAAATACAGTACAAAGATTAATATTACAATTTTAAAAAACTCTTTTCTATGTGAATATATAGGAAAATGTAATTTATTGCGATGGGTTTTAGCTTCAACATCACACAGTCCTTCAGAAATCATTACAATATGCTCATTCGCCACTCAAGAAACATTTCTGATTGTTAGTCATGCTGCATAAATTTTTTCTGGAATCTTTTAGTGAAAAGGAAGTTCAAAGGAACATTTTTGGTTGCTACAACATTGTCTTTACTGTAACTTTTAATTAAATGCGTCCTTGCTGAATAAAACCATTCATTTATTTTCAAAAATTATGAAACCATAGTGAGACCAACATTTTTAATGGTAGTGTTCATTGAAGTACAAACCAGACTCATATTTAGAATAGAATATCTCAAGATTAGATCTGGGCCAGTGAGTATCCACTTAGCAAGTTCCCTGAACACTCTGACAGCCCTTAGTAATGCCCATGACATCCTAGCATCTTAGCAGTGAGTTTTTCATGAGCAAACAGCACTCGCGTGAAATGTAAAAATGTAGTTGCATCATACTCTGAGTGTGTGTGCACAAGTGTGTGTCTGTCCATATGCGGAGCTTGTTTAATGCTGCATGTGTCTGACTCCACTTGGCTCAGCAGTTTGACTGACAGGTGAAAGCCGGAAGTACTTGTCCCTTGTCTGTTAATCCTGTCAATCAAACAGCAAGCTCTCTTTCGTATATCCCATCTGCCCTCTTCTCTCATTGTATTTCTCTTTTTCCTGGAGGTAGGTTTGTTTTTTGTTTTTTTGTTTTTCGAGTGGTCTCTACCAGTGCTGCTTGCAGTGGCAGTTTCTCTCTCCTTTAAGCAAGTGCTGCTTTTTCTGTTTCATTTTTTAACCCATCACTTGCAGCCCTGGTAAAACCAGCCCTTTTGATTCGTGACAGGATAAACACTCCTCAATTCTTTTAATCTTTCCAAGGACACACATGACATTAATGTTTTGTGCCTTAAATTTGCATTCGTAATGTGATACAGCATAATTTAAAAGCACACATCGGTACATAGTATCTACAGCTGTAATATTTCTGTAACTACACACATGTAACAACCCTCAGAATGGTGTAAGTACAAATGTGTAACAGGACATTGGTAACAGTACTTTTTTCACTTCACTAAATAGTCATGTAACAGGAATTACATAGCTAGAGTACATTTAATAACAGCAGTATGTATAAGAGTATCTGGGACAGGGGGTGTAGTTGGGTAAGTTTAGGGATATGTAAAGTGGGTGAAGTATGTGAAGGACACGTGTAGCAATGTGTACTTACACTGAGGTTACATACTAGATACACATTTAGTTACTACGAAAGGGACACTTAATATAAAGTGGCAGCAAGGATATGGCATTGATGTCACAGATTGATTATTTTTTAAATAAGTGTTTGTTATTATGAACTATTCACACGAAAAAATCCTGAAGCAGCTTAACTGTTGATAATAATCCATATATTCAAATGATTTCTGAAGGATGGTGTGACACTGAAGACTGAAAATTCAGCTTTGATCACAGGAATAAATAATATTTTCAAAAATAATATTCGCAAAGAAAATAGTTACTTTACATTGTAATAATATTTCACAATATTACTGCATCTACTGTATTTTTAATTATGCAGCTTTGATGAGCAGCTGGGTGGATGTTTCTGTCATGTTCTGGTCTCTAGATATGACTTGAATCTTTCCTGCAGTGTAAGTCTGTGGAATAGTTTGCAAAAAATGGTAAGAGCGATTGCTTAAAATATTAATCTTATGAAAGGCTATATTGAACCAAGCATGAGCAATAGTAGTAGTGTTGCTAAACTCTGAACGCAAGACTGATGCAGGCCTGGGGCCTGTTTTAAAGTTGATGCACTGAACTTGGAAGCTGGTGAACTTTATATGCATTGTTCAGTTTCATTTCAGCTTCCTTTGGAGAGGTTATTAATCAGGCCAAAATGAGATAAATCAAGCTATTGAGTTTTCTCTTGCATATTCTGGCGAGAATAATGCGCTGCGGTGGCTGATAAGGCTTTAACGGCGCTGACTGAAAGTGAAAAAGCGAGGCTGCAGGTGCAGCCATTGATAAATTAGCTGTGCTTTTTATCTGTAAACTTTTCCATCGGTTCTTCTTACCTTTTCCGCCCATTCAGAGAAGCTCGCTGACATCCATATTCATCAAGCGGAACTGCTGCGACGAGATCCTTCATTAGCCAATCCCAGACAGAACAGAGCGGTTTTTACCTTTCTCCACTTCTTAACTTGTGTATTCTCATGAATCAAAGCGCACACTTTGGTTTGAGGCATTGTGAGCTTGATAGTTTATAAATGTATTTTACAAAGGAAAGCAAAGTGCTGGGCTGCCGGATTTGAGCAAGGTCACGCCACACAGGGTCTGAATGCAAGCTGTATTTCTTATTAGAAACTCTTAATGTAACGTACTGCCTTATAGAGGCGGCGCATATTAGCAGCTTGTGATTAGACGCGGCCTGTGATGCATGAAGCGGGTCTCGGCAGACCATGTCCTGTTTTCACACTTCCTGCATGAGGCCGGGATAAGAACCCTTATGGGCCGTACTGCATTCTCAGGTGATCTCTGATCTTTATCACATTACGGATCCTGCCAGCACAAGTGTAATTTCCCTGCGATGTTGCCTTCATGCCTGGAACTCTGGGTAATGTGCTTTAAGAACTGGAGTGGCATGAAGTGGCTGTGAGTATTGTGAGCCCGCCCCCTCCTGTTGGTACGGTTTCCATGGAGACGTGGGGTAAGAGCGAGTGAAAGTCGTTGGGATGGAGCCGGAAGGTTTGAGAAGCGAAGTCTGCGCTTTCATCCCTCAAAGGAACGTTACACACTCGATACGAGTTAAGCTCTATCGACAGCACTCGTGACATAACATCGATTACCACAGAAAATGCATTTTACTTCTTAAATGGTTTGTTTTGTTTTGAAAGTATGATTAATGCACCCTCGGTAAAAAGTGCAAAGCGCAACAAGGTACAAGGTACATCTTTTTGCTTGATTTACCCCTAAATAGAACATCTGAGTACCTTAAAGGTACATATTAACACTTTAAAAGTACATAATTGCACAAGTGTTTTGTTTTTAAGTGTTTAACACTTAGTTAGTAAGTTAGTTAGTACACATTTCTTGACTTTTTAAATAACACATCAGGGAATATTAAAAGTGTGATTTGTAGACCGAGTAAAGTCATGCGCTTTATTTATTATTTATATGTAAATATACACACATGTGGTATATATTTAAAATATATGGACCTTTATTTACATTTATATATATATATTTATTTATTTATTTATAGATTTTAAATGTATATGTACATATAAATATATGTAATGTATAACATATTTTTCTAAAATATACAGTATTCATGCATGTGTGTCTATTTATATATATGTAATAAATATACACAGTACACACATATATTATGGAAACAAAAACTTATATTAAACTCTCTATGCAGTTAATTAAGATTAATAGTTTGACAGCACTAGGAAAAAAACATTTATAAAATTTGATTGGATTGGGTGTAATATGAATAGAAAATGGTATTTGTCAGTAAAAAAGTATAGAAAAAAATAAGAATTAGCAAAATCAGGTTTATTCATTGGTAAAAAGTGTAAAGAATGAAAAAAGGCAGTTGTGATTATGAGATTTAATTATTTATTTAAGATAATGATATTAATTAAAAAGTTAATTATATTCATACATTTCTGCACTGTAAATGTTTTTAAATATTATCTGTGACTATGGGGTTGCTTGAAGACAAAACGTGAGAATCACTGATCAACATAATCATATCAAGGAAAATAATTGAGTATTTGTGTCGTAATTATGGAGCCCTAAAATTAGGAGTTTCCAAAGAGTAATGACAGGAATTGAGCATTCGACATAAATAATGTCGACATAAAGCCAGATGAAGTTTTTCAACAATGAATACGGTACTATCACATGAACTGTCCACGACTGAAATATTCATGTAGCTTTCAACCCCCTGCAACGCTGGCCTAGTTTACTCCATTGTAAGTTCAAGTCTTTTCCCCAAATTCGTGTCTGTGTTAATTGACATTATGCTGCACACTGAGCTGAACCTGTATTAAACCTGCACAAACAGGCTGTTAAAATTGAGCGTGTCAATGCTTTGGTTCCAGCTCGGGTCACACATCTGCAGGGGAGCACTAGAGTTTTGTTTATCTGTTTTCAGGCATCGACGTTTTTCTTGTCTGAAGGTCAAGGCTGAATTCCAGCCAGCGCCGAGCACATTTATACAGTTAAATGACTCCAATTAAGCGCAGCCTATTTTGCTGACGTTCAGCACTCGAGCCTCCATAGATCTTCTGCGCTCTGAGCTGTTACTTCTGGGATCGGAGAGGCTGTTCCCTATCTGGTTATTAATCTCTTAATGCTGTGCTTTTTAACCTTCACTCCTGTCTTCCCTCCCTTCACTGCCTCCTCTATTGACTATCAATTGACTGTCATTAACATCTACTGAACTGCTACTCTTCTGCACTCAAGTCAGATCTGTATTCAGCCCAAACTCCAGGGGGAGCTGAGCTGGCCAGGAGCGTTATGGGGGTTTGGTGAAGCCTGTCTCCCAGGCCAACACATTTTGTTTGTCAAATGCATGTCAAAAGGATAGCTCACCCTTTTTAATTTTAGCGCCCTTATGTTGTTTAAAGCGATATTGCATGTTTACACTGGTTGTTTCCATGCAATTAAGGTTTATGGTGGCCACCAGCTGTCAAGCCCTAAAACTGACTTATTAAATTATTTAATGAATGCTTTTATGAGGCTGTATATGTAAATAAAGTTTAGGGTGAGCAATCCCTTTCATCACCTACTTTATTAATATTTTTATTATTACATATTATTATAGTTTTATTAAATACGTATTATTATACATGTATTATTGTTATTATATTTTATTATTAGTGATGGAAAGTTCGAACCATTTCAACAAAATGGACAAATCTTTTTTCGAGTCATCTCGTTGATTTTAGCAAAATATAATTAAACACTGCTTAAACTAACGCTGATCACACTACACACAAGACCAAACTATACAGTTATTCTATAAGAAACATAAAAGATGAATTTATTGTTTACCTGGGTCTATGATTCGCTCGCCTCGTCTCTTATCTGACAAGTATTCATGTTCGAGTCGTTCATTCGTCTCGTGACAGCCCCTATGCTTAACCTATGCAGCCTGAGCCGGAAACAGAATTGATTCGTTTGTCTCTCGAGTCTTCGGGTTTGAGTCGTTCCTTCTTTTGTCACATGACCACTTGCCACTTACCGGCTCAGTACCCGAAACAGGTGAATCAACGAGATGACTCGTTCTTCACAGTAAAGATTCGTACAAAATGAACGAATCGTTCAAAATGAATAATACTTGATGCATTGTATTTTATTTGTCCCAAACTTAAACTTTTTAATTTTTAATTTTTATGAAACAAATGCACATGCAATTTATGAGATGAAATATAAGCTATTTGTCAGACGTAATAGTGATAGTATGGAGAGCACACAACAGAAGTAAAAAGTTGTCAAATGTGTTGGCTGTAGCCTGGGAGCAGGTTTGAACCTCTAGCTGACCTGTGTGTGTTGTGAGTATGTTGAAGCCCTAAACGTGTCTTCTCTGAATCCCCCAGTGCCCGGCGCCCCTCCACGCAGGGTTGAGGTGGACAACGTGAACTCCACGGCCCTGCGAGTGTCCTGGAAACCTCCTCTGCAGCAGAAGCAGCACGGACAGATCCGCGGTTATCAGGTGGTTTACTCACGGCTGGATAACGGAGAACCACGCGGGCAGCCCATCATACTGGACGTGGCCCTTCCTGAGGCACAGGTACTCACATAAGCCACATACTGTTAAGTGCTTTCACACGATGTGTGTAGTTAACTCTATGGGGTCTGAGGGTGTTTTGAGGGCTGACATGCCCTGACATTTGTGTAGCTAAAGTCTAATAACACTGTAAACAGCACAGACTGGGCTACAATAATATGTAACATTCATGTACTTGATTGTGATTGAGAAAGAAACGTTTATGCGTGGTTACTGAAACAAAGCCATGAAACACATACAGAACATTTGTTCACAGGATTTGTGAGTCACTTTTTGAGAGGAAAGGGTCTAAGTGAGACGGGGTGAACTATCATTACAGGTACAGTGATTCACACCTGCATTATGAGCCACAGACAGGTATAGGAATGAGAGGGAAGAATCTGAGGACAAAAGAAGTATATATTTTCTGGGTTTAGTTTATTGAAATATATTTAGCAATTGCACAAAATAACTTGATTCACTTTTGAGTGCAATTAAACAGTTATGTATATCTTTAAATATTAGGAGCAATCAAAGCTGACTTTTATTACTTCAGTCACACGATCCTTCGGAAATCATGCTTACATTCTGATTCGCAGCTCAAAAAAAAAATATATGGTATTATTATTATTATTATTATTATTATTACACTTGGAGTAATGATGCTGAAACTTTCACATCACATACCTGGCATTTACAAAGTGAATATATATATATAAGTGTATAAAAAAGCATTTTGAAGAGACTCATGGCAGTGTGTTTGGTCTTAGCTGTGTTCAGGTTCCTCAGTGGGCTGCTTTTTTCACATTGGCTCACTTTGCAACAGGTTCTTTTGCACTGTTATCCTCACATCTGGACTATATACTAATTTATAGGAAAATATATAAATAAAGATGACTTGACTTTATATAAAATGGAAAATGTGCCACCAAGTCACAAAAACTTCTTCATCCCCAAGATTTAGCTGGGTACTTTTACACTTTTGGTGTGTGTGACCTTGGACTACAAAACCAGTCTTGGGTCGTTGGATATATTTGTAGCAATAGCCAAAAATACATTGTATGTGTTATGAACGAGGATGTGAAGCGTTCAAGTTCAAGTGCAAACGGTTTAATAAACAAAACTCAGGGTCAGGGAAGTACAGATCAAGAGCCGGCAGGCAACGTTAGAGGAGACATAGACAGAGGCAGAGAAAACAAGGCAATGGTCAAATACCGTAAATCAGGGTCCTTCGGGAGAAACAGAGAATATCCAAAACACAGGCAGAAATCGTCAACAGGTAATCCAAATGGCAGAGTGGCAAGGAAACAGGAACAC